>CM062290.1:170649058-170911558 GCA_031216915.1 Pictodentalium vernedei | reverse complement strand
AAGTCCACAGAATATTTCATTGACTTCTGTGCAGTCTATGTTATCTAGTGTTCGGCTTTCTTCAAACACAAGTTTTGTAATGGCAATTTGTGTTAGCAAATGGGCACGAACTGCTCTTGAATATGCATGACCACTGATCAAATGATGGATTGACCCACCAGCATAAACAGTCCCCCAAAGTTCATCCAAGCCGCTACCAGCCATGATCGAACCAATTGCCCCTAAATATGACATAATCATATGGAAGCCGCCGAGTCTAACGAAAACTTTTGTCAACTTATCTGACGAAGACACAATCTCCACATTATGTGATTTAATCGAACATGGAAATTGAAACAATGATGCTATAATACGGTATTTGAATGAGAAAAGTCGATGCCCTTTGAATTTGAGTTTGGGGGTATGGTTAATATTTCACACGTTTCACCACTTCAGTATGGAATAAATGACTATTGTTATATATCATTATAAAGCCACTGCTTTTCTGCAATTTTTGATATATAATTTAACTCCCAAAGTAGTCGTAGATCTGATTTAATGGACGTTGTGTGTATGAAAACAAAAAATTTTTTTTCGTAATTTTGTACATTTTCGTGAATATTTCACCACAGAGTGTGAGGATTGGTACAAAGTTGGCATTTTCTGTTGGGGATATGTATTCTCAATATAATTCAGCACGATATTTATGATTCTCACCCTACTAAGGCGAATAAGAATGAGAAATATGGAGCTGGGTCGAATTTTTTTTTTTATTTTTTTTTTTCATCAAAAAAACGCTATAACTAAAAAAGCTCAACTCGGCTTCGCGGGGACTTTTCACACTTTATCCGCAATGTGTGTCCCGGAAACATATAAAAAATCAGCTTTCTCCGATTTTTTTCCTTACTTTCTCATTTTTATGTCTAATGTGCCTGGACTATAAAGGCAGATAGCAGAATCATATAACCTAGGACCAACAGCAAAAAGGTATAGCGGGCAAGGGAATAAAATTGAAGCTCCATAATTTTGAATTAACGATCGCAATCGCGTATCTGATATGTTACACAGATTTGATGGAAGTAAGATCATGTTCTTGATATATTGGCTGCTTACATTTTACAGGAATGGCGTCCATCCTACAACAATACCAGCATTGGAACTTGTTTGCAACTTCTCCCATTCCATAAATATTCTCTCAGCAAACTGTCACTTATGATCTTCACATCTGTAAACAAGAATTTTGAAACCCTCCGTACCAAACAATAAAATGCCAGCTCGAAAATTGACTCAGGGTCGTAAATCATGGGGTTGGGTGGGGTGAGAGGACTGTGGAGTTAGATCCCCCCCCCCCCCCAAATAAAAAAAAATAACGGAAAACAAAACAAATAAAAAATCTTTGTCTCGTTGGGGAGTATTTGGGGAAAATGAGATTGCTCGATAAATGACATGTTCAAAGTCCTCCGTATTGACATAAAACGGTCACAGATAGCTGCTAGTTTGATGATGTGTGAGTCGGACCAGTCCCAGATATTAGCCACGGCAATAGGTATAATACCGTGATAAAGGGCGTTGCAGTTTGCCATGGCTTTAACACGTCATTGTCGATTGTCGTGGTTAATTTTATACACATTTATAACACAGACTCCTTGTCTGACAAGAGCGAGGTGGTGCGAAAATATGTTTTCATGAGAACTGATGGCCAAATTCGGGTAAGTATCAGACGAAGTTACTGGCCTTTGCTTATTAGATACCATTTTCTTTCCCAAAACTGCCCATTATTAAACTTAGCCCATATGGCTTCAAAACTCGGCTGATATAACACCGATCTAGGCCGATATGAACAAAGCCAGAGCTGTTCCACTTGATGCGTCGTTACTTGGCTCAACCAAATAGTTTACATCGAAACCGTTAACTGTTATCGACGAACGCTATCAGGAAAACTGGCATTACTTGTCATAATGGAGAGGTGTGAAGCGGAGTGTTTGAATGGCGAGCCATTGATGACGGCACTGAGATAGAATTGGATAGAGGAAGAGAAGAAAGAAGAGAGTTGTACAGAAAATTCAAGGCAAACTAAAATTTAGAGTCCTAAGCAGCAATTTGTCGAAGGGGGGGGGGGGACAGTTCAGCTATCCCAGTGTCGAGTCTTCCCCAATGGGGAAACTGAGACGTTCGGGGAGCTGAACTAGGTGAAGAGGATACTTCCGACTTTATGAACAGAATTTAAAAAAACTGTCAGAAAACTGTAACATATCTGAGAACATTTTGTTTGTGAGAAGAATGAGAAGAAGTAGTAGTCGTACTAGTAGTAGTATATCTTTATTTAAGTGACATGTTCATGACTGACAATAAAATACATTATCTAAATCAAATGTACAAAAGCACCCGGCCATTCAGGCATATATGTCATCTCATATAAAAATGAGTACCAAAAGTGCAAGCTCGTTAACTTGCTCGCTTACCCGCTCGCTCGTCCACCGACCCCACCCTAACAATAAGACTGTCAACAAACTTTAACAGATCTGAGAACATTTTCTAATTATATGTTTTGGTTTCATAAATAAAGAGGTTATTACTTGGTTAGTTGTATATCGGCCGAAATATCAGGCCTCGATAACTTCAAATCAGCTTCGGTCTCAGGCTGATATGAAGTAACCTCGGGCTGATATCTCGACCGATATGAGACTAACCAAGTAATAACCTCTAAGAATTGACCTTACTGACTGCTTCATAATAGCCTTTCAAAACATTAACCCTTTAACTCTAGTGGTATCTTCCATGGCAGTTCAATGGAAGCACTTGGAAGAGTCCATATTCATTATTTGGGGTAGACCAATCAATATTTTCAACGTGCAGCCTTGAGGCTGCACGTTGAAAAAATTGATTGGTCTACCCCACATATTTACTGAGAAGCCATCCTATTTAATGACGATATGACGTATCGTGTTCCTGGCCGGAAAAGCGGCCGCTAGCGTTCAACACATTAAAATGTCTCCCTCGAGGCCCAAAATGCTTAAGTCGATATCAGGTGCACAAACGTTTGTCTGTTCTGTCTGTACATTTTCACAATTCGCGACCATATAATGTTGACTGAAGTACTCCGCGTACAAACATTGGATCCAAAAGGTAAAAGTAAAAGTTACCATGAGCGAGGATAGAAGCAAAATTCTTTTGTATGAATTCATATAATCACGCGTACTCAAGACGAACACTTCCCCGAGTCCGAGGTGGTCCAAAATACATATTAATATCTAATATACATAACAGATTAGAATGAAATATATAGGTAATTTCAGAATTTCTGTGATCTATCGCGAAGCTTTATTGACTCAATGAAAACAATTTTGACAGCTTGATTCGCATGGATGTTTCATGAGCGAGTATGTAGAAGGCGTATAAAGTTACCTGCAGATTTCCTACTGGAAGAAAATTTCATGGGTTTGGGTGCTTACATTTTGAATCAACATAATTTAGCTATTTCGATAATTCGGTCCACAATCAAGATGCAGTCTTGATGCGGTTTTGATTACTGGAGAAATTCTGTTTATGTTGCGCACTGCTTGGAAAGAAAATTATCTTTATCGGGGATGAGAGGCGGACTGGCCATATGGTCCACCGGGGAAATTCCCGATGGGTCCCCTATTGAGGGTCCCCCGAGGCCTCCAAAATTGATGCAGCCCAACACGACGTGTTGGTAAATTAAATTTTGTGAAAATGACAAACAGGCGATATGGATCCGATTGCATAGATGGCCGGTATACAGAAATGCTCTCTATGTGGACTGCCATTGGCAGTCCACATAGAGACATTTCGATATACCAGTAGCCTAGACTGCAGTTGATCGTTCAGATGCCAGGAAACAGCGTTGTGTCAGTTTGAAAAATCAAAATTTTCTCCCATTGGGTCGAACTATGGTCGGCTCGATGGGTCGACCCCCATCCCTGGTGCAATAATTTTTTTTTTTTCTAATGAGCGATGAAGATGATATAAATATGCCATCGATATGTCCTCTGTATGGACTGCAAATGATCGCTCAGATGCAGGGAAGCAGCGTTCTTTCAGTTCGAAAAATCAAATTTTTCTCCAGTTACGCACCCCCCCCCCCTCCGCGGGTGCAGTATCCAGTACCTTTTCCCGACCCAGTCCGCCCTTGTCGAGGATCCACCTGAAATATATATTTGTATCGTTGTACTATGTCGATAGATTGTGTACAAGGAAGAACAATGTTTTATTTTATTGTCAAACTGTTTTCTAAAAACTTTGAGTGCTGAAAAAACAATCGAAAAGTATTATTTGATGTCCTATAATATTTTTTACTTTACCTTATGTTTGAGTACCCCCCCCCCCCCCCCCCCCCACTCCCCCAACTCAACAATACATGCCACGTTTGTCGCAAATGGAAGTCAATCAAAGTTACTTATATTAAACATCAAGGCCACAGGCCGGACTTTGACAAAATTCTGGGCTGTAGAACAGGTGCTCCACTGCGCGGTCAAGATAAAGTCTTGTCAGATTTCACTGGGTATGGCTTCCAGTTTAGTCCCGGTGGCTTTTAAGGCAGTCAAGACTTAACTGGAAGTCCGTGCCAAATAATCCACTAGACTCAGAGAATAGTATGACAGCCCAAAATGCTATGTTATGTTCTTCAAAATAAAGCTTCATACATAATAGAGAAAACTCTTGGGCAATTTTATATAGCCACTGCAAGAATTGAGCTTGGATGCTTCAATAACAGCTTGCATAAAGAATCGGGGTGTTATTCTCTGAAACCAATTACGGGGCTGTGTACGTGGCCCACGAAAACATGAGACAGTTATTCAAATAGCAAAACAACTTTAATTCATTTTCAAATGAAAGTGGATTCTGCACAAGTTGTTACATCAAACTACCGAAGCAGTATCCGTAACCAACAATGGGCAACATGACTCCTTCTCGGTTAAGGTGCTAACAAACTAACGAAGAAACGAACACAGAGACGAACGAAGGAATGAACGAAGGAACTACTAAGTAACTAACCAACCAACCAACCAACCAACCAACCAATCAACCAACCAACCATCAAAATAATCACTAACCATCACTAGAACTGATTAAGAAACACTTCAAAAAATATAGGTTCCCTTTAGAGCCAAAACTGGTCCTAATCTTGTCCCCGAGATGGAACCAGTTCTGTTTAAACAGTATTTATTTCAAATCAAATAAATTTATAAAGATTAACATAAAATATTAACAGAATTAAACAAAAATTGAGGGGTTTCAGCCGTAAGTTTAGAGCTCATACGAGGTTGTCTCAAATCATTATTAAGCAAAGGGGTATGAACAGTTGGCATATCGAACCAGTTTTGGTTCTTTTCAGAACCAAAACTGGTTCGATATGCCAACTGTTCATATCTCCTTTGTTTCAAAATGTTTGGCGACTGCGTTGAATAAGCTCCAAGTTTACTGCTGAATCTACTTCAGTTAATGTTATATTCTGTTAAAATTGAATGCTAATCTTGGTAAATGTATTTGATTTGAAATAAATATTGTTTAAACAGAACTGGTTCCATCTCAGGGACAAGATTAGATCCAGTTTGGGTTCTAAAGAGAACCCATATTTTTTGCAGTGTAGTCAAGGTTGTGTGGATATTATACCGAATAGAATGTTTGTTCCCAGTCAACCAGTGTGCAAGAATTTAACATTACAAGGTACCACAAAGTAGATCTTCCCTTTCCCAGGCCATTTTTGTAAAATTGTATGTGGGCGAGCGTTTTTTTATTTTATTTTTTAGTTTTGTAATTATTTCTTTGTCATCAAGAGTTCATCTTCTTGTTTTGTTTTTTGTTTTAGGCCTCATAATCTACAGAATAGCATGGGCTGTGGTGTATTTCGTCGCTTGCGTGCAAGAAGGATTGCAATGCTAAAGCATTGCAAACCCTTGTTGCACTCAAGGGACAAATTTATAATTTTTTGGGTAAAAGATCAGACATTAACCATTTAATTTTAATTTTTTAAAATTTGTATCGGTTATAGAAAGAGAGAATGCGGCAGCCAAAAGGACAACGTGGGAGGGCATGAGAAACAGATTTTTAGCTTTTTAGGCCTAATGAACTGAATTATTAGAGTATTAGGTTGTATGCAGCATAGGATCGCCTGGCTGACCGTGTTTCGGGACGATTTAAGAAATGTTGGATTCCAACTCAGAAAGACGCAAAATGTTTGAATTTCATAGATTAATTGAGAATCCTTTATGAACTAATATTTAGACATAAATTAAGATGTTATTAAAATCAGTTTTTCCCTAGCTACCATGTCAACACTGTTCACAGGGAGACACGCGATTTCCAAGTGTATCATATTATTATTCAATCAACCACGGCAATCTTCTGTTTATGGAGTGGCAAGAGCTGGTCAGGTTCTCCATCGTGGAGTGGGGGATTATAATTTACTGTAACTGTTTACTCATCATAAATATGAAAAGTCGCTTGCAAAAAAAGAAGAAAAAAAACGCGATTTGGCCTAAAAAAGTTAAAAATCTGTTTCTCATGCCCTTTAGCGTGGTCCTTGTGGCTGCCGCATGCTCTCTTTTTATAACCAATGCAAACTTTAAAAAATAAAAATATTTTACCCAAGTTAATAAAATTGATAAATTTGTCCCTTGAGTGCAACAAAGCTTGCATTCAAGAGACGAAATACACCACCACCAATGCTATTCTGTAGATTACGTGGCGTAAAACATAAACCAAACCAAGACGACGAATTTCTGATGGCAAAGAAATAATTACAGAAATAAAAAAAGAAATAAAAAACTGCCCGCCCACATACAATTTTACAAAAAATATGGGCTGAAAACAGATCTACTTTGTGATAGCCTTAACTAAACTAAACATTTTCATATTTTTTTGTCTAAAAATAGTCGTTGTTTGAACATTGTTCTTAGCTCAATTGATTGTTAAAACTGGATCTGGAGTATCACCGTGTCCACACAAGACACAAATACAGAGCACTTCCCTTCATGCTGTTGGTGGGTTTGCCCTGGGAGCCACGGGGCCTCTTCGGAATGGAGACCCACTGGGAAATTTACCGGTAACATATAGCCAGTTACCATTGTATGGGCCACTGGAAGCGCGGTGGCTCATTTCGTTAGAGCATAGGACTTGAGATGGAAAGGTCGACGATTCGATCCCGACTCGCGTCAACTGCGTTGTGTCCATGAGCAAGACACTTCATCTCGTTTGCCTATCGGGTGGGGCGCGGTGGCACTCTGTACAAATAAGTGAGCCACGACGACGACACACTTATCTCCAGCCGGTGTTGACTCTACTCGCACAGGGATAGTATAGTGGGCAGTGCCCGACAGTCACTAGCCGTCGTTCGGTGATTCACTCCGGGTATTCCGGTGTAAAAGGAATGGAAGTCCGTAGGAACGTTAGCCCCTCTGGACTATTATTCTCCGGAATTATAGTCCTAGGTCTAACATTTCTCGGAATAGTAGTCCGGCGGACTACTATTCCTAGAAATTGTAGACCTAAGACTATAATTCCGCGGAATAATAGTCCAGAGGGACTAATTTTCCTACGGACTTCCATTCCTGTTACACCGGTTTCCTCCAAAACTGTCCGACACGATATGACTCCGGCTACTGAAAGTGTCGTTAAACCCCAATAAATAAACAAATAACAGCCGCTGCAATGAATTAATTTATATATTGTAGAGGAATTACATAAGACATGCCCATAAATTCTCATTGCTTAATTGAATCTTAGTTAATATTACATTTGTGAAAGACCCAGGGCGTAATAGGTTCGATTCGGCTACAAAGGCAAAAAGCAAATATCTTTTGTCATCGATCGGGTTTTCATGAAACTCAACAAATTTAGCTTTCTTCGCGTCTTTGTAATGTATTGTTCCCCGTCGATAATTATATGTGTGACTACAGTGTGTAAATTAAAATGAAGTCCCAACTTACAAACAGATGATGTATCAAACGATGCAACCTGCTTTCATTTACATGATATCTGGTGGACATATCAATTTTCTCACCAAGTCACAATTTTTCTGGTCGCAATACAGGGGAGGCAACCAGTTGAATAATATTTTTGTCACATCCGAAATGGCGTTTGCAGCTTTCATTTGATTTCAACAATATTTTACAAGCAGGCTATATGCATAAAACACGACAGATTCCTCGGCGCGAAAACATTTAACCCTTAGGGTGGTAACATTTAATTCTTTTAACACTGATGTTGTCTCCCAAGTCAATTCACTGGCAGCAACTGGAAGAGTCCATATTCATTACCTCGGGGGAGACCATTTAATGTTTTCAAGGTTCAGCCAGAAGGCGGCGCGTTGAAAATATTGATTGGTTACCCCACACAATCACTGAACAGTAATCCAACTTAGTAAAATCATGACGTTCATGTTCCAGGACCGGAAAATCGGCCTTTAGGGTTAAAAGGGTTAAGGGGCAGCGAAAAATAAAACCCTGCTACACAATGATAATAAGCCCGTCACCTGACTTCCGAAAACAGTCAAAACTCTCGAGGTTAAAACAATTTTGTTGGCATGAGGTTCTCTTTCAAAAAAGCAGTGTTGAAATTTCAAGTAAATATGACAATTATCTCTTGTTTGTTTTGTTTTATTGGGGTTAAACAGTTTTACGGATGGATGGAACTGGAGTACCCGGTGAGAACCACCGAGCAGCGGCAAACCACTGTCAGACTCCCCAACGTACTAACTCCGCACAAGCAGGGTTAGCATTGGTTGAAGACACGTGAACCATCGACGTGCACTACGCCTTAGTACACAGCGTCACAGTGCCCTCCATGTGGAAAATCGAGATTAAGTGCCTTGCCCAAAGATACAACGCAATGACCCCTGGTGGGGATCGAGCCGTGGACCTTTCGGTTTAAAGTCCAATGTCATCACCAATCCATCACTGCGTACTCCTTGGCATTATTGAGATTCTCTTCCAAAAACAGTGTCGAACCTTTCATGTAACTGTCCAATTGGCTCTTTCCAGTAAAGAAGTTATAACATTCAGGGAAGGGTTGGTGGCCGATAGATATAGAGATTTCCACGTAGAAGACTCGGTAAGCATGCGCTCCGGTGGCAGTCGCTGATATACCGTAACCCTTTACCAAAAGTAACGACCAAAATCTATTAGCGCTCTTCACAAAAAAAAAAAAATAATAATCGCTATTCATAACTTATATCTTTTTCCATTTTTCCCTGAAGAAAATAGTTTCTAGCCCCCTTATTGGAACGAGCTCTTCGAGTTCGTTTCAATGAGAGGCTCATAAGTCAGGTTTTTGAGTAAAAAAATAAAAATTCATGGCTGACAATTTTCGTCATTAGAAGAGATTTACTGCAAAGTTAGTTCCCGTTTATTTCCTAAAGCTGCCAATATAATTAACATGAAGGGTATGGCAATTTTATATAAAAATCGAAATTTCGAAATATTAGCGAATTTCTATCCTCGATGTGCGCATCATTTCACAAACCGCAGACATTTTCATGCAGAGTAGTATAAAAACACAGAAGCTGGCTTTTTACAATCTTTTCCAATCAAATTGAACGTTTGACTACAAATCTTTGTTGAAACCCCTTTTAAAAATAAGAAAACGGCGTTTCGGCCATCTTTTGATTTTCTGTAACTTTTTTCTGTTCATTAGATCAACAGTGCTTAACATATAATTCAGACATTATCCTTTTCATTAATTTGAAAGTACAGTAGGTGAGATTTGCTATTTTTTCATGGGAACAGAGGGGACAGTAAAAAAATGCATGATGGTATGCCTTGGTGAGTGGGTGGGTTTTTAAGTATGAGTAAATAATCGGGTCTACTCAGAAAAAAACCTGTGAAGTGCTTGGGCGGGATAAAACCTGGGATGAATTAAACTGAAACTGAACCGTATTTAACTCTTACCCAACGAATCGGCCGCATCCGCCCGCGTAATATGCAAATTCAGCAGTTAAAAAAAAAATTATTTTCAAAAAATTTCAACAAAACCATATCATGTGACCCCTCGTTGGAACGAGCTCGACGAGCTCGTTCCAACGAGGGGTCACATGATATGGTTTTGTTGATTTTTTTTTTTTAATTTGAAAAAATGGTATTTAAAATAATAAATTTTGATATCGTCTGCGTTCGGTAAAGGGTTAAACTTAAATCAACACAATTTAAAAAGCCTGGCTAGCTTTGCACAAATAAAAATAACAATAACAGTATATTTTCAGAAGACTTTCCAGCTTGAAACAGCAAAATATAACCAACACCAACTGATGCAGCTAATTTTCAGATCAGTAGGACATCCACTCTTACTGTCAGGGTGATGTCTCATTCAAAAGTCTAGAGATCTATAGATGTTTGGGAAAGTTAGATTCTACCACAGCGGTATATATCATTCCATCAGATTGTGACAAAGTTTATTGGATATGTTAAGACACAACACATGACCTCTAGCTGTCTGCTGTACTCATTACTACCCAAAAGAGGAATATGTCCAAAAAGAGTGACAAGAATTTAAGAGAGGATTAATCTTTAACCTTCGAATAGCCCCACAACTTCATTTTTTTATGGAAATGTTAAAATAGTCTTCTCTCAGCCTTGCTAATAGAGATATGTAAGTCCTGAGCAGTATTAACCCTTTACCCAACGTAACGACCAAAACCGGCTAGCGCTATTCTCAAAAATCGCCAATTAATTTTCATTATTTTTTCATTTTTTGTCTCAAAAACATAGGGTATGACCCCTCGTTGGAACGAGCTCGTTCCAAAGAGGGGTCATAACCTATGTTTTTGAGACAAAAAATTAAAAAATGAGTTATTCAAGAATTGTTTTTGCA
This sequence comes from Pictodentalium vernedei, assembly GCA_031216915.1. Lineage (NCBI taxonomy): Eukaryota > Metazoa > Mollusca > Scaphopoda > Dentaliida > Dentaliidae > Pictodentalium > Pictodentalium vernedei. The sequence goes on along the minus strand of CM062290.1, from coordinate 170,900,752 downwards.
AGTGTCGTCTGCTTTTCATGTTAGGTAAAGGGTTAAAAGAGTGGTGGCCGAGTGGATAAGTGCGCTGGTCTCTCATGCCAGAGGTCCCGGAATCGATCCCCGGTCGGGGAAAGTTCTCGAGGTATCCGAACACTCTCTGTCAGCATCAATTGTGGGGTTGATGCTGTCACAGCGTAACGTCCTGTCGGGTGGGGACGTAAAATGGCTGTCCTCTGTGCGGAGAGAGCCACACTCCGTGCAGGCTAAAGATCCCTTCGTAGTATTCGAGAAGAGCTAGGCCACGAAGTTGCCGCTATGGAGGTCATCCCATACACGTACGCCATTGGGCCAAGGAGAGGCGTTAATATAAGTTGCATAACTTGTTCGCCAATCCTTGTAAAACAAATAAGATTAAATTAAAAAAAAGGGTTAAATGTAAAAACACTGAAGCAACTAATAAAATTTCAACAAGCCTTTCTGACTATTAAAAAATTTACTCACAAAAATAATGCCGCTGAACAAAGCATGCACTTCAGTTTACATTGTTTGGGGAATTCATTCGAAGACAATTCAATTCTGTAAGAGACTGGTAACGTTATCATAACCAATACTAATTAGAAAGGAGCCCAAGAAAGTCTTTTGCTGGAGCATGAGTGTGACATTTCAGTCATTTTCCTAGTTTTCAGGCATGTGTAGTGTTTAAAACTTATCCATTTTTGTAATCAATAGATGGAAAAGATGTCAGTTTGGAAATATGAGCTGAAATGTAAAACTAATCCCTTTTATTGTGTAATCTATATTGATTATGATATATACGACAATAACAATCATCATTCAGGAGCATTTTAAAATTTATTTGCCCCGGAAGACACGTTTTAGAGTACTAAGAGGGTGGGTGTCCAAACATTGAGAGTGAAACAATTGTTTTTTGCATAAAAGAGGGTAGTGAGTACCGAACAGTTGCGTAGGGGATGGGCCAGCAGAGCCCGCATTGCGGAGGGGCCCCGGCTAGAAGGGGACCCCCGTCTTGAAGGACGTCCCAACGCTGGAAGAAAGAGGGAAAGAGAGAGAGAGAGAGAGAGAGAGAGAGAGAGAGAGAGAGAGAGAGAGAGAGAGAGCGAGGCTGTGTACCAAATACACATAATTTCAAACTCTCACTTCCACACGACGTACTCTTTGTAGTCTATGTATTATTCTTTTAACCCTTTACCTAACGTAACGGCCAAAACCAGCCAGCGCTATTCTCAAAAATCGCTAATTAATTTTCATTATTTTTTTTCATTTTTTGTCTCGTTCCAACGAGGGGTCATAACCTATGTTTTTGAGACAAAAAATGAAAAAAAATTAGTTATTCAAGAATTATTTTTGCAAGTGTCGTCTGCTTTTCAGGTTAGGTAAAGGGTTAAGTGAACGCTGCATCATTGTAACTGATAGGGGTGAGAAATGAACAATATACATGCATGGTGCCTCTCAAGTCACACATGTTGGGCGTGCATGTGTGTATCGTTGGATGGTGGGGGTGAACTTAAAATATGTAGTGAAAAAATCTACAGAGTCGTACTTTTAGAATCAACCCTATAGGCTATACCTTCATTTAATTTATGGCGTATGTACTACGTGAAATCCTGTATGCTGTGCACGGTAACAACACTAAATTTGCTCCCGTTTTAAAGGCAACCACCATTATGAAAGGGTCCCCGTCTCTGTCTCGCGGGGGGGGGGGGGGGGGGGACAAGATTTTCCGCTACGCCACTGGTCCCGAAAAAGGTCCGGTACAAATATTTGGCAAACCTTCCTGCACTTTTTATTGCCCCACCCCACCCCCCTCCCCACACGATGGGAGTAATAAAAAAAATATTGTAAAAATGCATTCGCTAAACTAAGAGCTCTGTTGGTAGGTGTGATACTGATAAATATTTTTAATGGCAGATTATCTGTGACTTAGTTGCTTCTAATACGCTTATCATAAAAAAAGTTTCACTTGTTACTTTTAATAAATGAAAACAACATTTTCTCTACTCCCCCTCCCCCCCCCCGAAAAAAAACAAAAAACCATTGACCAACTTCAAGTTTCACGCAACATAGAACCCCCAAAAAGTCGCCAATATAGGAATTATGCACGCTACCGATGCCTCAGACTCGCTCTTAGGGCGCTAAATTTGGCAGAATATCCTCGTGTGTGTGTGGGGGGGGGGGGGGGGTGGCTAGTCTTAACTAGGACCCTCAGGTCGTTGTCTCCTTCACTTCTCAGGATGGAAGTGGGAGGAGAGGGCAACGACCGGAGGAATCAGGTTAGGACTAGGGGAGGCCCAGAAACCCCACACAGCAGCCTTTCAAAAATCATCATTGCCCGCTCCAAAGAAAAAAATGGCAAGGGCACCGCTCATTATAGAATCCTGGGTATCCACCTGGTTATTTCATAAGGGGATCTGATGTGTATTCACGACCATTTCCTTGCACGTGAAGTTTCTGGTACTGGGGGTATTGTCATTAAAATGTTGTTAGTAAAACAACGTCAAGGTTATAATGTTATTATGCAGTTTACTGCTCCTCAAAACATAAAGCAAAACACTTAATTATGCTCCAATATATGCACTGAAAGTAAGAGAGTTTTTTTCAAGAGAATACAAGGGTAAAATCTATTCTAAAAATAATTAATATAAAAAAGTAAATAATGGAATTCTGCTAGGTGCAAGCATGGCCAGATTGTCTTACTCCACCACTGTAACGTTTGGAGGTATGTGCGTTAGAAGAAGTTGGGGAGGGGTTAAGAAAAAAATGTAAAATTGAACTTTATCAATTCTTTTTCTTGAAACGTTGTACCTTAATAAAAAAAAATGGTTAAAACTGTTGAGGCTCGTACCATCTTGACCCCCACCACTGGGTAGTCTATCTGCAAACGACATAATTAATGGCCTGTTAGAATAAATTAGCATTGATCCTCCCCACAAATACAAAATAGATTCGCCCATTGCTGCATATGGCATCGAAAAGTGCGATGCCACTCAATATCACCACAGAGCTTCCGAGGGTAATTTAATCCCAGAAGGCTCTATTCATTTCGAGCATAATCTTTCAATATATTTGACAACAGGCTACTCAAGCATCCGACCTGGTTTAATGGGTGGAGGGGGGGGGGGGGGGACCACAAAAGTGAACTCGTATTTGGAATCTCCTTGGACACAATCTTCTTAGGATGAAATCTCCTTGGAAAAAAACCCTTTGGACATGATCCCCTCATTTTAATTTTCAAAGCCTGACAAAAGTCCCCCACACCCTTCAATTTTCATAGCGTGCATTATCACCTCTGAATAAATCTATACGGATTAACCCTTTATCCAACGTAACGGTAAAACCTGCCGCTATTCACAAAAAATACTTTCCAATTTTCATTATTTTTTCATTTTTATCACAAAAACATAGCTTATGATCGTTGAGCTCGTTCCAATGAGGGGTTATAAGCTATGTTTTGTGATAAAAATGAAAAAAACTTAGTCATTCAAGTATTTTATTTGGAAGTGTCGTCTGCATTTCATGTTAGGTAAAGAGCTAACAAAGAGACGAAGTCAATCATTTATAAAATATATTCTTAATTATTGTTCAATGGAATATAATTTAATTTGCTTTAAGCATATCTGATATTTCATTAACTATTTAACTTACTAAATGAGAAGTCGATAATTGCATAAAATATCCCCCGAATAACAATATTTTCTTCTTTATGCCGAGAAAACATGGCGTACGACCCCTCATTGGAACGGGCTCGATGAGCTCGTTCCAATAAGGGATCATACGTTATATTTTGGGGGCAAAAACTGGAAATAAAATTATCTGACTTATGTTTGTGAATAGCGCTGGTCGGGTCATTGCGTAAGGTAGGGGGTTAAATTACACATTATGTGATAAAAATAAAAAGCAGAAACACTGAAGATGATATGTCCGCATCTGAAAATTAAATTGAGGGGATTCAATTTTCTAAACTGAGGGGATTAAATTAGCCCTTTACCTAACCTGGAAAGCAGACGACACTTGCAAAAATAATTCTTGAATAACTAATTGTTTTCATTTTCTGTCTCAAAAACATAGGTTATGACCCCTCGTTGGAACGAGCTCGATGAGCTCGTTCCAACGAGGGGTCATAACCTATGTTTTTGAGACAAAAAAATGAAAAAAATAATGGAAATTAATTGGCGATTTTTGAGAATCGCGCTGGCCGATTTTGGCCGTTACGTTAGGTAAAGGGTTAATGAGGATTATGTCAGCTCCTGAAAATTCATTAGAGGAAAAAAAAAATTTTTTCTGGAGGGGGTTGTATCCGAAGGAGTTTTTGTCCAAGGAGATTCCGCGCCCTATCTGATGATTGTCAGTTCGTCTCAGATAATAATTATAATGGTGAGAAAAACAAATGAAAACTCTGGATAATTTTTAGAAAGGGTATTCGGCGTGATCGAAATGTTTTTACGTGGGTGCAGCCGTGGTGTTATCGCAAAAGCGGTGTCTTTTTCGTTCAGATCGCGATAAAATTGTGATGTGGTCGCGACATATTTACACCAGTGGGTCGAGATTTCAGAAATAAAGTTCTACACAAACGAGACAGCGTTTTACAAATGAAATAGCATCTGGACTTCAGTGTTCTCGCATTTATTTTTTCGACAGGGGAGATAATATAAAGTAGCTTCAGAGAAAAAAGCGGACATACTATGTCGACCATGCAGCCAATACTATAAACCTTTTACAATTGTATCTCCTAGAATTGTATTTTCTACTTATTAATATAATTGACTAAAATGAATCAGTAGCATTTTAAAAGATTGGCAATTTGCCATCTGTCAAATTGCCACATCTTTGAAAATGCTAATGGTTCATTTCAACCAATTTAAAGTCATAACTAGAAAATACAATTCTAGAAAAAAAAATTGTAAAAGTTTTATAATATTGGTTCCTGCTGATCGCAACCCAGACTCTCAGTACTGTGTATATTGCGTGCGAAGAGATATCATTTAAAAAATATCGCCTTTTGGTGTTTGTGTGATGTCTGATCAATGAGGCATAAAGACCAGCTGTCACATAAGAGAGCATCGTGGACTTATAAGGTACTGAGTTAAGTTGACACTTTAAGGTGTGTCTTGTTTAGGGACTGTTAATTTTGTTTTAATTTTCCGAATAGCTGCTCCGAATCTTAGAATGTCTCCCATGCAAGCCAGAAAATAAGCAGACTGACATCTGCAAAATGAGGTCCCCAGAGAGTGAATTTAGTGATGCTACCCTGCACAGCAGGGTAGCATCACTAAATTTACCCTCTGTGAACCTCAATCTGAATCAGGGTCTCAAAACTAAACAGAAGGAGGTACCCAGAGGATAAAATGACCCACTGTATGGATAGCATTATCAAATTCACCCTCTGGGGACCTCATTCTGCAAATGTCAGGCTGCTTATTTTCTGGCCTGCTCCTATAGCACGTGGAACAGGCTGGACTCGTGTATCGAATTCAGAAGGAGCTAGGTTTCAGATGCCGTGGAAGTGATTCACATTCGAACCACAGCTTGTGAATTACGACGCCCGAATCCTTGTGTATCCCTGAAAGGAATTCATCATGTGATTACACCGTTTCTGATTTGAAATTATTGAGATATGTTCTTATTCTGGTTAATTCAGATAACTTTGTACCATCTAGGAGTGAACTGATTAATATTTCCTGCAAGTAAGACTGTAAAATTCGATCATGTCGTTTCAGCTTGCTTCAGCACTGCATGGATTTTGTTCCTTCCTTTGATAATAGATTTTTCGTTTATCTTGCTCGATTTATTGTTTTCTTTCTCATCTCCCAAATGGCATAAGCATTATATAATTATTCTCGAATTCACAGTAAAGTTTACATTCCATTCGAAGAAATATTAAGACGAGGTTTTGTGAACGAGATGCTCTTTGTTGGTTCTTGAAAGGTTGTGGAAAAAACTTAAAAGATAAAGAGAGACATGGAATTTTATTGCAAAGCAAGTAGATTAATTTAAGGTAACAAACGGACGCTTCTCAGACTCCCACGGAGCAACAACAGCACATCAGAAGAAATTACACTATGGAAAATGAAATAGGGTAAAGAATACTATATTACTTTTCTTTTCAGGGTCAAAATCAATGATGGATTAAGGTCATTGTTCAGGACGATTCAATAATAATTAAACTCTTAATCTACTAAATAAATTTAAGTAACTCTAAGTAAATTCATCATACAACCAAGTCATGACAGCTCAGAGACATGGTTAGAGTGTCTTGGTCCGGAGGGATCTGAATTTCCAACTGTATCCCTCTCCCCAGCCAGCTGCCTATCCAACTTTGAACTTTTGAGAAAACTATTCCCCCACCCCCAACCCGCCTCTTGAGTGAGAATTTCCCGCAGGTTACCCTTGACTTTATAAATGCTGAAAAAATCCAAATGCACCCCCACCCCTTGTGTTCGAGATAGATGACACTTGGGTTTTGTTTTGGAAATCGTCTCCTCAGTGGAACAATGCGCCATCTGCAATGCTGTAGCATTGCAGATGGCACCTTGTTGCACTCAAGGGACGAATTATTGACTCCAGTCGAAAAATCCTCCTACCGCCACGTCCCTTTGACGGCCGCAAGACAGTCCGTCATCGATAGACTATTGAGAAAACCATTTGCACAGATTGCAAATGGTGTCTTTTGCACTCAAGGATCCGAAATGTTGACTCCACGAAATATGGTGAAAAAATCACTAAATGAATGCTAGAAACGGTCACAGCCACAGATGAAATGCCACGAAATATTGCAACAGGACATGAAATTTCCAACTGTTGTCGTTTGAGGCTTAAAACTTGTAACTATTGATATTTTAGGCCTGGATTGAGGTGAGACACACCCTAACCCCTTATCACCTCGCCCCTGTGACTAATGCAGGTGAGTCAGGTGCCGATCAATCATTGTGCAGAAGATTACTTCTATTTGCAGAGGTATGTTTTGCTAACAAGACCCAGTAAGTAACGTATCTCTACCAGAGACTCTGCACCCTATTGGGAGCGCGTGACTCAGTGGTAGACTGTTGGACTTCTGTGCTAGAGGTCCCAAGTTCGATCCCCGTCCGGGACGACCCGCGTTGTGTCCTTGGGCAAGGCACTTCATTCAGGTTGCCTACATGGGGGCACGATGACGCCGTGTACTAAGGCATAGTACACGTCGCTGGGTCACACGTCTTCAACCGCTGTAACCCTATTTGAGCCGGAGCTTGAATAGAGTTAGAATGTTGAGGAGCTGACAGTTGCTCTTCGATGCTCGGTTGTTCTTTCCGGGTACTCCGGCTTCCTCCACCCGTAAACCTGTCACCGTCACGATTAGCCATTGTGCATAAGTATGTGACCTTAAACGCCAATAAATAAATAATAATAAATAAATTTGCACCCTATTTTTCAGGGAGAAAATTTTATCACTGCAAAAGAGCAAAAGGATCTAAGTAGCAAAAGTAATGAATGAAATTATTTATTTTGCAGTCACCATTCAATGACATGTTTGGTAATAAGTGAAGAAAAGATTTTTCAAGAGTGGTGCCAAAATCTTATTCCTGTGTTCATCGTTTGTAGATCATTTTCTCATAATGAAACAAGCCAGGTGATTCATCTCTGTGTAAACAGCTCGTGAATAATGTAGCGTTCTTCATCTCCAGAAACAACAAGTTTGTCTGAAATGTCAATTTTCTGCTAACATTTCTCTAAAACGAGAGGTCGAACGGTAGTAGATCACCGATTCATTAAAAAATAAACACGAAAGCAGAGATACGTGTGTTTCTCGATGAAAGAATCATCATGGGGTGATGATGGCGGGACATGTGTAGAAGTGATCAGAAATCGATGCATTGATATTTGTTTCCATGTCTACTTTTCAACGTCGTTGAAAAACGCATGATTCTTGGTATAATTTGTTCAGCACAAATCTAAATGCAGAAGCATGATATTTTTGAAGTGATATATGAGCCATATCAATCACGAGGCATAAAAATTGGATGAGACCACACAGAACGTGCACCTGCTGCGCCTACCAAGAAACACTTTAATCGCTTTAGCCATGAAACAGTCTACACTTAATGAGCTCATGATATACAAGACGGCTTCAAGTGTGGAAGTGAGTAAATAAAATAGACAGATTTTGTTTTTAATAATCACTCAAAGGGAGGGGCTTGAGATGAATTTGTGGGGGAGCGTTTGTTTATGATTTTTGTGTGAAAGATATGCGAAAAAGGTTAGGAACCAATTTAGACAGTTTGGAAGTGTAAGATTAGGAATGTGGAACGTGTTATCTTCTCATTTCCAGGAGAAATAGTTTGGAAATCCCCGATAGGTCTAGACTTTGGAATCAAACTATATTTGAATTTCAGACGAGTTTCATTTGCAAGCTTGTTAACTTTCACATTAATATTTCAGAAAAACGCCAATAACTAAAGTGGGATGTTATGAGCAAGTAATTAAAATTTGAAAGACATAAAAATACTTATCGTCTTAATTTTCGCTGACTTTGGATTCCAAATCATTTAACACTTTACCTAACATGAAAAGCAGACGACACTTGCAAAAAGAATTCTTGAATAACTAATTTTTTACATTTTTTGTCTCAAAAACATAGGTTATGCCCCCTCGTTGGAACAAGCTCGACGAGCTCGTTCCAACGAGGGATAATAACCTATGTTTTTGAGAAAAAAATGAAAAAATAATGAAAATTAACTGGCGATTTTTGAGAATAGCGCTGGGCGGATATTCCTGCCTAGGATAGAATTTCTCCTGCCGCTGAAATATATATACGATAATACCATAGTGTGTTTTGATATGTTTGATATCTCAACGAGTTGAAAGTGAGTTTTTTTCGCGAGGCTTGCCGAACGAAAAAACTCACTTTCAACGAGTGGAGATATCAAACATATCAAGACACACTATGGTATTGTTGTATTTATCTTATACCGACCATTTTTGTTCTTTTCTGCATTTTTAAAAGGGTTTTGGGGATGATTTCGTGTCAAAATGTCGACTCATCTGGAGTGGAGTCGACTGCTTTCTCTTGTTGGGCATGAATACATGTGATGTGCCCGGAAAAGCTGTTGGTGCGTAACAAGGCTACAAATTCAAGTGAATGATAGAGTATTGTTCCCCTTAGAAAGTGGCCCTGTAACTGAGAAAACAATTACAGAAAATATACTTACGCCTCAATTCTTATGATTTATGACAAAAATATGTTTGATAATCAATTTCACCAGATTTGACACGATTTATAAACAATTTTGCGAATGTCATCATTATATTATAATATAGAAAAAGACTATAGTCCGTTCTCCAATCTATATGACATAGGGGTATGTGTTATAGATAATCTATAACACATGGGCTATATCTTCAACAGGTATCAGATAAAATTATTATATATATATATTATGAAATATAATTTGGGCACATTTAATCAACTCCCCTACCTCCACCAGAAAATTTAATGGATTATTTCACCAATAATTTCTTTAGTTAAATTTAGATGATGTTTTCATCAAATCCAGTCATGACTGCTAAAAGCAGCCATCACTAGATTTGATTAAAAAGATATTGACTACTCAGCGGATTAAGACTTAAACACGGTATGCATAAATTTTAGAGCCGAGAAAAATTTACAGTCGACGAGCAGCAAACACCGAACAGTAAATCGTTGAGGGGGAGGATCAATAATATTTTTCTCAACACGAATAAAAAGCACGAATATACCATAAAATAACTTATTAGCTGGTGGAGTGCTGGAAGCCCATATTTGGGCTTTGTTCTAAAGTGCCGGTACCACAATTTAAAGGCTTCATGTTCTGTGGATGTGCTTCATATTATTTTTGAAGTGATGTTATTTTATCTGGAAGGATTTGCCTTGTTACAATTTATGGGAGAGTGAACTCTCCCATAAATTGTAACAAGGCAAAGATACACAAAGACATTTTAAGGACCAAAAATAATTTAGCTCTCTACCAGTTAATGCTCGCAAACATTTATAAGTAACACACTCTTCATTCTACTTGATTTTTGTGAAAATAACAAAATATTAACTCTTCACCTGAAGGACTATGAAATGAAACAATTAATAACTTTTTTCCAGATAAGAAAAAAAAACGTCGAATAACTAAAGTGGAATGGTAACAAAATTGAACACTGCTCAGAATAACTGTTTACAAATTGTCTTTTGGAAAAAAATGGTTATTTATGATCCATCACTTCCACTTTTTGCTCGAGAAAAAACTCGAAACAATGAAATTTATAAGCCTTCAATCATAGATAAGGATGAGTTTGACCAGTTACAGGTCGCAGATCTGCGCCTTCGTGCTAGTGGCTTGGGGGCTTGTTATGAAAATTGGCAAAAAGTGCATGCCCCAGTTTCCAACTCTCGGGAGAAAAGTCATTCCACGTTTACATATTGCAGAAATTGTCGATTGTTTCAGACTGTTTTTCATCACGTGTGGTATCATTGAGCCCCAAACGCGGAATTCTCGGCAAATTTAAAAGGTCATTGGCTATGGTGGCCTCAAAACGTCTGCTATAGGGGGATATTGTCTCTTCTGCTACCGAAAGAGTAAACCGTAGAATACTCAAGGTTCGACATGGATGAATGAGCAAGTGTCATTGGTAGCTGATTCCACCGAATCAACAACATGGCTGAAAAAATAGCGTCTACTCAGAGAAGAAATTGATTTCCAATATTTCTCAATATTACCTTCAGTTACAATTAACCAAATTCTTCCTTCGTCAGTTTTGTTCAACATGACCTGTTGGGTGCATCAAACAAATTTTGATTTATCTCAAAGGACATTTAGGGGAATCACCATCACAAACCTCCAAATGTCGTTCCGTTACTATCCACATTGTTACCTTGAAAATAGTAACAGTAGTGAATATTCTGGTAACAGGATGACGTAGAAAACGTAAAACGCAGAAGTCATTTTAACCATTTGGGCTCTGATGGTATATTCCCTGCCAGTTCAGAGCCATCAACTAACAGAGTCTATATTAGTTACTTAGGGGAAGTTATTTATTTATTTATTGATGTTTAAGGTCACATATTTATGCACAATGGCTAATCATGACCGTGACAGTTTTACGGATGGAGGAAGCCGGAGAGAACCACCGAGCAACGACGAGCAGCTGCCAGCTCCCCAACATCGTAACTCCGCCTTGCAGCACAGGCAGGGTTAGATTGGTTGAAGACAAGCGTACCATCGACGTGCAGTACGCCTTAGTACACGGTGTCATCGTGCCCCCACGTGGGCAATGGGGGTGAAGTGTCTTGCCCAAGGACACAACGCGGTTGCCGCAGGTGGGATTCGAACCGAGGACCTTTCGGCTGGCAGCCTGCACCTCTACCTACTGAGCCACTGTGCCCCGTAGGGGAAGACCAATGAATATTTTCAACGTGCTGCCTCGGGCTGCACGTTGGAGATCTTGATTGATATATCACACAAATTTACTGATTAACCCTTTACCTAACGAATCGGCCGCATCCGTCCGCGTAATATGCAAATTCAGCAGTTGAAAAAAATATGATTTTTCAAAACAATTCAACAAAACCATATCATGTGACCCCTCGTTGGAACGAGCTCGTTCCAACGAGGGGTCACATGATATGGTTTTGTTAAAATTTTTTAAAAAAATGATATTTAAAATAATAAATTTTGATATCATCTGCGTTGGGTAAAGGGTTAATTATCTACTTTATGAATTCATGCCGTGTCACGATCCTGGACCGAAAAAGCGGCTTTTCGGCTTCAAAGGGTTAACCTTTTGAATCTCGATCAACATATAAGTACTTGCTTGTTAATTAAATTACCCCTGAACTATTGCTTTGCATCCCATAACAAGGTGGACCATTTGGGTAACAGGGGTCTCTGTGTAAAACAGATGTGCTACGTTTCGACTTATTTTTCTGACAAACTCAGACGTTAAAGCTTCAAGAACCACCCTCATTCGATTGAATACAGAACAATGTGAACGACTTCAAATCGTTCAGAAGATTTAATGCTCACCTAAGTATTATTTTATTGTATTGTGGGTAACAGGCTGGTCTGTTATTTTTTTTCGGTGACAGTGTGGAACTATCCGAGTGCTCTGTCCACCAAAATGTATCTGCATGAACTGCCTGAAAGTTTGATTATAAATAATGGATTATGTCCCGAAGAATGCGTTTCGGTTGTGAGAGACGCTCAACCACAAACAGAATGCCCCAACTGTTACCGCGCACTTTTTCTGCCCTGTCATAAATTATTCCCACTGGAGTCTCTTAACTTTGGTGTGTTTCACCACCCCATACTTACATCAAGGTTCAATAGAAAATATGAGTTTTCCACGCTGAGGAACCTATCTCACCAAATCTGGAATATGTGATGGTTTTTCAAGGATACTAGCACAATTCCTTAATTCCTTGTCTTGAGGTGACAAATCGTCGCCTGACTGCTAGAATGCTATGGGACATAGAACATTCTAGCACTCGGGCGACGAAATGACAGCTTGGTGGAGCGGAAAGGGTGGTTCGTTTCTGCAAATATCAGTTTCGACATGAAACTCGCGAAATATCATACACACAGACAGGAAAAGTGTCCAATAACAGGAAGTACACTCAGCATGAGCACACCAGCCTTGGTACTGATTTGGTGGGATCTACGAGAGATTAATGTGGCATTTTAGTTTTTCCTGTTTTATCGCCTACTCTTGACAAAAATAACCTCACGAAACCTCAAATATCCACTTTTTGAAAAATAACCAAATAGACACCCAAACCCCAATTCACGCCCTAGTGTTGGATCACAGTAGGTGATGTAATGTCATTGAGTTTTGTCAAGCAATATTGAAATGATTACATTCCTTGTTGCATTATGGGAAAAATAACTACTTACAGTTTCCGTATTTTCACGTTAGCATCTGGAGGATTAACCTGAATGTTGTCCAGTGATCACCAAGAGTAGGCCCTATTAATTTTTTTTAAACATGCAACCGAATGGTAGTAGATTAAAGAAAAAACTAATTATTCCACCCAAAACACGGATCTTCCAAGACCTAATTTTCGGCATGGTTGTACCATAATACAAAAACATGAACTGAAGAGTTAAATGCGTGCATTCTGGGGAAAGCTAGCTCCACCGGACATGCGCATTTCTCTATTAGTATTTCATAATATTATCTCGCATAATACCCCAATTCATTCCGAAAACTTCACGGAGACACGACGGTAGGTTGATACCAGTTCCTTACTGTATTTTTAACAGTAATGTTTTTGAGTGTGACCAAAATGTTTCCTCAACCGGCGGTGCATCAAACACCGTTGTATTATACAACATAAAGTTTGTCTGGGTAAAGAACATGTATCCAAAGATATAAGTGTATTTTTCATCCTTCGCTAATTTCTCGCACCCTTTGTGTTTACGACAGACACTTTACTTTTTTTTTTCTCATTTTGATTTTAATGATCCGATTTTTAAATAATTACTTTGAAAATTGAGGCACGTGAGACGTTTACTGAACATTTGCAAACATTGTTTAAAAACCGAAATAGCACGAAAGTGTTATGTGCTTCCGGGAAGATTTCAGTTTGTGCATTCAGATTCAGTTTTAATTATTAACTTTTTGAAAGCAAAAGCACACTTTTCCCTTCCACTGCCATGACATGATACGTCATAAGTTTATGAAAAAAATACTGCCCTGTGAATTCGTATGGTTGAACAATCAATATTTTGAACTTATGGCCCCAAAGCTGCACGTTAAAAATATTGATTGGCCTATCCACAGATGACAAATATGGACTCTTTCAGTTGACGTCAGTAATTTGGCATTGAGCATATCATCAGCATTCAAAGGGGTAAAAGGGGATTCTCTTCATCCATGTTGAAATTTCTTTGACATATATAGATATTTCCAAAAGGTAATTTTCTTGATTCTAACACTATTGAACAAATTCCTTCCATCACCCCCTGGGCGTGGATAGAAGGGGGCGGGGGGGGGGGGGGATGGAGGCAACAGTGCCCTAACCAAAAGTGTTGTCAGAAAATTTGCCTACAGTATTGGGAGATATATACAAAATTGAGAGACGGATGTAGTTGTCACTTGCTAATTAGAATCAAGAAAATTGCATATTTTAGACATTCATTTTTCTGTATTTCTCCATCTTAGATAAGGATACCCCTAAGGCCCTTCGAATCTCAAATTTCGCGTCGAATCGAATCCCGCATCGAATCAGGCAGTGACTTTCGAATCGAATCGAATCGAATCTCGAATCGAATCTCACCGCTACTAAAATTGTACACATTGCACTTTCTTACAATCATATAAATATTTCCATTCTCCTCTCAAGAACAGTATTGAAGGTCGACACGTCTGTTGGATCATGTCAATCAAAATACGGAATATTTCAGAAATGGAAGCAAAGTAGTTTCGGTAGCGGAATCTCCTTGGACTCTTCTTCTGTCATCAGGTCTCCTGTATAGGAGACCTGATTATAGAAGAAGTGTTCAAGAGGACAAGATTGGAAGGTATTTGAAAATATATAGACGATTCGAAAATTTCCTAATTAGCGGGATTCGAATCGAGTTGAATCGAATCGAGTCACTGGACGAGTTCGGATCGAGTCAAATCGAATTTCGAAGCTTCGTGGGGCCATAGATACACTCTCATTTAATACAGGGTGAGAGCCATAATATTTCTGACAGAAACGAACGATGCAATCCGTCACCGAATGAACCTTGTTGCACACCGCGATGCTTCGCATTGCAAATTTCTTTCGAAAATCTTATGGTTTTGCCCAACCACCAGAAAAGGGCTATCTATGCAACTGCTCTCCCTCACATCTACACAACTGGTGGTCACAAAGTACTCAGTCTAAACTATTTGACGAGCTGACCTCCTGACCCCTATACGTCGGTATCATCATCTACCATGCCTAATTATTTTTGACTGCACGATGCCTTCCTTTCGCGTGCATCACTGACGAAACGTGTTGAACATGGAACAGGCTGCGGCCAATAAAAGCCGATGACTGTTGAGAAATAAATAGTTTGGAATGTCTTTTAACAAAGAATTTGTTAGTTATATTGACGTGTGTCAAACTAAATTTGCGATATTTTCTCTTCAGATTATTCGAGTTGCCAATATCATTCTGTTACAACATGGCTACCTGTGAGCGCACACTGGCCCTAAAGAACATCCGCTGTTACGTCTAGTTGCATTACGGTCTTTTTAACCCTTTTCCTAATATTTGAGCCAACTTCTTCAAGGGAATTCACAAAAAATCAAATTTTATTCTTTTAAGATTTTCCCAAGCCATGGATTGTAGCCTGTATTTGAAACAAACCAGACGGCGTCCATCGGAATGTGTCCCAAGATACCATATGTTTCTAGTGGGGGAAATGTTCAATCTACGAAGTCTTCAGTCGACGCTCGGAGACGGTCGTCCGATCCTGGTCGAACATATATCTCACAACCACAGGAACATCTCTGTATTTGGTGAAATATTAGGAATCGGCGAAAGTTTCCTAAACATATTTTATTTACCTGCGTTCATGAAATGATACAACTCTACTCAAGTTCCTTGTCCAAGGATTACACACACATAAGATGGAAACTTTTTACACAAAAAGTTCACAATTTTTCGGACCTACGTCGTTTTGCTCAACCGTTTGTGTTTTACATTTACCTTTCTTTTGATAACATCGTTGTTCAGCTTGACCTCAAACAAAAGTTCCATGCACATGGTCAATTCTGCTTCGACCCAAGCGGAACTTCTAGTTCCATACCACATGTCCATACTGCCGACCCCCAAGACCAATTTGCCTTTTCCCAAAGACTTTCAACGAAACTTGGCCAGCTTTTATGCCACGGAGTATTCTATTGGATTGAATTTTACAGTTTCCAACTGCTAATTTTTGACAGCCTTAAAGTCATCATCATCATCCAAATAGTTCTACATTAACTGCAATCGGGTCATGACTCTGTTCTATAAGTCGTTGACCGGAATACCTATTACAGATAGGTTCTTACACCCAGTGTTTTGGGGTTTTGACCCTGAGTTTGTCTTGGTTAAATGCTGTTTCAAAATACGGTAAATTACTTCCTTGCAAAGTTGGCTTTCTGCTTGACATTTGATATTCTTGGCCAAGTATACGAGTTAATAACTGACCATAGTCTCACGTGGCATTTGTTTGCACACTTAATACAATATTATGATCACAAAAGCGGCGATCTTTAACACGATCAGATCTCGGCACGCTTGAGTCACGATTTTGTCAATAATGCTGCGAATTCGAAATCGAGGTCGTTTCAGGACAAACCAAACGAAAATAGCATCTCAGCTTCAATGTCCTGCTTTTTCGTTATCGACGGGTTAGATTCCAGTGTTACAGGGAGGTAAGTAGGCAGAGTATTTCCACCGGTGTAAAAGGAATGGAAGTCCGTAGGAACGTTAGTCCCTCTGGACTATTATTCCACGGAATTATAGTCCTAGGTCTAACATTTCTAGGAATAGTAGTCCGGCGGACTACTATTCCTAGAAATGTTTGACCTAGGACTATAATTCCGCGGAATAATGGTCAAGAGGGACTAATTTTCCTACGGACTTCCATTCCTGTTACACCAGGTCTCGACCAGTCGCGATACTATCGAAAATCTCTGTCCGCCCTTATGATCACAGAACTGTATCTCTACTAGGTATTTTCTATGAATTCTAAAGGTCCATAAGTTTACCCACAGGACAATATGACTTTACCAAATTTAGTCTAGCGTCTCGTTTTAATTGATTTTACCGAATCTAATCATTTGTGAAGACAAACACGGCGCCTGGCTGCACATAGCAAAGTTTCGTAGACAGGGATGCCTTTGTTACAATCTACGTTCAAAAAGCTTTTTCAGTCTTGTTTCCAAATTCATCTTCTGAAGGCACTTTCTTCACTCAATTATCAACTTTTAATAGTTCCTTCATCTTTCAAATGTTGCGATTTTATTTTATTTTTCTGGTGCAAACTCCTACATACTACTAATTTGCCTGTTGGGTATTCAAGTCTCTGCGAGAGTACCAGGTATAGAGGGCCGAGCAGCCGAGTTCGTTCCTTTATTAGTTGAGAGTGAATGCGTGTAAGGGAGAACGTGTGGGAGATGATGGCTGGGTGTGGGTGGGGTGGGTGGGTTGGTGTTGTGGGTGGTGGTCGGCACAGCTATCCTTCCGAGATAGGTTGGAGAAAAAGACTCTGACACACCGAGGTCTCCCAAAATGCCGAGGTAATTTCCCCGTTATCTCCGTGTGTATACCCCGGTAAGCATTTCCAGGACATACCTCGGGATAATTTGTCGTGGTGTCATCACATACCTCACTGTGTCGGCCTAAAACCATGTACTTGGATCTTTACATATCATATTTTGTGTAATGTTCCTACCACTTAGGTTTAAGTATTTTGTAATGTATTTTGTTAAGTCGAATCAGAATTTATATCTTATGATTATTTATCATATCACTCGTCCGTTTTGTTCACTTTAAAACATTTGATATTTTGCTTTCATATTAAGCAGTGATAAATAAAGCCTTCCGTCGATTTCATTGGTGAATTTCAAAATTAGACAATTTGATTGGCTGAACAAAATACAACTGGGCCATATTTTCATAATTTGCATAATTGGGGTTGAAAGATTTCATTGGTCAATTTCAAATATGGACAGTGTGATTGGCTGAACAAAATATAATTGGGTCACATTTGCATAATTTGAGTAGGGAAAATTTACATTATCTGTCCTATTTAGGTTGGGTTATATTGCATTAACCATTTACCTAACGTAACGACCAAAACCGGCCAGTGCTATATACGAAAAATGTTCATCCTTTGCTTCCAAAACAAAGGTTATGACCCCCTCATTGGAACGAGCGCATCGCGCTCGTTCCAATGAAG
This sequence comes from Pictodentalium vernedei, assembly GCA_031216915.1. Taxonomy (NCBI): domain Eukaryota; kingdom Metazoa; phylum Mollusca; class Scaphopoda; order Dentaliida; family Dentaliidae; genus Pictodentalium; species Pictodentalium vernedei. The sequence continues at coordinate 170,882,834 of CM062290.1, read as the reverse complement.
GGTCATAACCTATGTTTTGGAAGCAAAAAATGAAAATTTTTAGTTACATGATGATGTTTCTTCAAAGTGTCGTCTGCAACACACGTTAGGTAAAGGGTTAAAACGTCATACTCGTTCATTTGTGCATATGTGTGTCATATGATAAATAGAATATGAAGTAACTATTTTTCTCATATAATATTTATGAAACTCGTCCGAATTTTCTGTTTGGGCGAGCCCAAACGGAAAATTCTTAGATTCGTTTCATAAATATTATATGAGAAAAACACTCATTCCATATCCTCTATTTATGTCATATACACTACATGCAGAGTAACTTTACGCCAGCATACCTATGTATGTATTTGAGTACCCCGTTCGGTCGGCTGCACCAGTATGAGTATGTAGGTGTGGGTGTTGGTGAGGCAGAACGTGGGTGTTGAGTTCCTGTGAAATGAATTGAAGGTTTACAGCGAAAAATACGTTCACGTTTTTCACGGATAATATGAGCTCAAGACCGTGATACTTGGGACTCTCACAATCTCTTTGAGTGAGTGTTCAAAGACTCATTATAAATGGTTTTGTTCGGCACAGAAAGCAAAAGTAACTCCATGTGGTTGTCCGGAGACTAATGTCTGTTGGTACTGTGCTTGGAAATTGAACATATATGGATAAAACCATAATCAACAAAAATTAGTACGGCACTGTTCGTGTGCAATTCTCTTTGCACCTACTTCAGCTGCATGTCGGGTATTCCATCTCATTAGCAACATCCACTACACCTCTTTATGGTGTCGTTATGTCCCTTTTCGAAAAGTATTTGCCAAGAAATGATGAGATGGGAAGGAGATCCAAAATACTTTCCGTCTTGAGTCAAAAAAGTTGCCTTCCCGACGCGCAAAGTCCAATCAAATGTGTTCTTACATGACATTCTAACGCGTGATCCCAATTAGACGCGTGGAGTATCTAGAACATTTCCCGTTATCTGTACAGTATCGCGTAACGTTGAATACGCGCAGCAATCGTAGTATAAATCAAAGTATTGCATTGACAAAGCCAAAGAGGGGGGGGGGGGGGGGGGGGGTGGGGTGTGAGTGCAGTCTCAATACATAAAACAATACATCATTTTTGGAAACAATTGACAAAATAATAAAAAGGGCATTGTTGTAACCTTTCTCGCTGTTTGTCCGATATTGTGTCCTAATAATTTCTAGGCGAACGAAATACAGGTCACCCTGGTCTTCTGTGACGCAGACGATAGGCGACCAAAACCATCGTTGGTCCACTTTGTGCAGTCCTGAACACTTCCACTAACAGTTAACGCGTATTTTCATCTATGAAGGATACATGACAAGATTGTATAAGGCAATATAATATATATTATGTTTCCTTCGCGCACATTCCTGTTAGTTCTTATTCCGATTTACCAACTATTTTTTACAACAGTTATATCCCACTTTACTGCCAAGTGAACAACATTGCCCAAAACCGAACTGAACTCCCACCGAATGACATAATTATATTCGTGGGTGTTCTGTCGTTGTTAACCCTTCGAACCCTGGTGATATTTCACAAGTCAGTTCAATGGAAGCAATGGAAGAGTCCATATTCTTTATTTGGGGTAAACCAATTAATGCAGCCTCGGGGATTTACGGTGAAAATATTGATCGGCTTACCGAATCCATTCACTTAGCATCCACCCTAGTTAAATGAAATTATGACGTATCATATTTATGGGCCCGCAAAAGTGGCCTCTCTGTTTCAAAGGGTTAGGATATATATTTGCCTTGGCGCGCGTTGGTGCTATCATTCAGATCGTGTAACAGGACTTGTTTCTTATCTGGCCATTTTTTCTCTTCCAAGACCCACGTTCCCTGTCTCGCATGGTAGTGACTGCTCAGGCGTTTCTGTTCGTGAATCCGAGTTGAACTTGGTAATGGTAGTATTAAAGATATTTGTGCGTTCAGTCATGTCACCAGCTGACCGTCTCTAATCGTGTCAGTCAACTTTGTGCTATAGAACCATTGCTGGCAAACCAACGATTGGAGGATAGGCCTCACAGAGAACTCTACAATTTGTTCCACTGGAACTGTTCATCACAAATTTATCGACATTTTGTTTTTTCACTAGGTTGCTCATAATTGCTTGTTTTGGGGTCCAAGTACCACTACAAGAATGCCACTTTAGGGGGTTTGCCGGGGCGTCGGAAGCAAATTCGGGCGTGGGCAAGAAATATAAAAGGGCTTTGTCGAGTTCGAAGCGAGAACTTGCCTCCACTAAGACTTAAGGTGGAGGTAATATTAGCACAAATGGCTGAAGATTTGTGTTGTGTTTGAGATATATGGACACTTATTAATTGGTTGAGTGCTAAATGCCACTATCAGGGCTCTCAAAATAATGAGAGTACGAGATCAAAAGCAAACATTTTCTTGCTCATGATTCATATTCAGTCAAATGCAAATAATATTTTGTTTATATAAATCTGTTTTTCTTACAAATTATTGGAGAGTGCCTAAGGGCACTCTCCAATAATTTGTAATAAAACAAACTTTGATGAACAAATTCAGACCACCAAAAATAATCTAGCCTCAACCAGTTGAGGAATAAAGGTCACTGAGATTCAAGTAATGAGACATGTGAAATCTAGACTAATAGAAGAGTTAGTTATTTAAGAAATAATAAGAAATTAAATTAAAACTCACCATTTTTTTTATTTTTGTCAAACTTTCCAAGCACAAGGTTAATAAATATCTAAATATTCCTCCAAAGTGTGCCAAAAGATGTCTAGGAAAACATACTATAATAAAGGAGTTACAAAATTTCTATCAGTTTTCTCAAATTGATTAAAAATAAATATTGGCTGATTCTGAATACTTTGTGAATGATTACCAGAATGGAGTAGAGGAGCTGTTTATGCCATCAGGCTGCAACAGTCTATTCCCAGACACGTGGTAAGACAGTTTTGACTGGCACTCCTGAGATATTATAGACGTCTCTATGCAACAGCATGACTGCCAGTTTTCTTAAGCCATTAATGCAAAAGTAGTTTTTGTATCATATGTCTAGTTTGTCAAGGTGATAGCTTAAAGTAGCGATGTTGTTGTTTTAAAAGTGTATATATTTTTGATAATCTTTCTCGCTCAGGCTAAAGGCACAAGAATGTGTATCTTGATGACGGACTCCGACAAACCAATCTGTTACTTCAACGGGCCAGCAATAATTCATGCGCTGCTAATTAAGCATGAAATTTTATGTCCATTATCGCGTTTCTTTTGAACGCCATAATGTGATTCTCGTGAAAGATTAAAGGTAGTAAAAGCAAGTGTTCTCCTGTAGTCATTATCTATGTAATTATGCCCAGTCAATAGGTAATCGTCGTAAAAACAGCACATCGCACATGTACTGGACACAGACCCATATTGCGTATCTGGTCTGTCACCGAATGTCAGTACATACCGAAAATGCGAGACTTTCAAAGAAACTTAAAAGAGAATTTTAAATTAAGATAGATCTTAGCGGCCAAGTTCAAGAGAAGCAATTAAAGAGGGAAGCAAAGGCCTTGCGATCGGACAAGAGTCGGGGGTTTTCTCGAAAAATTAATTCCAGTCTCAAGGCGTGTTAGACTGTGGGGTCGTAGGCGAAGAGCTGGTGATTTCCCATGCTATAGGCTATAGGAGGTTCCGCTTCGGTGTGAACGTATAGGCACGTTATAATATAAGGGTAGCTACAGAGCTCATATTTAGAATGGGAACAGTCGCGGGCCAAGTCGGTGGCCATATATGAGTGTAGGGTCAGAAGTAGGAAGTACTAATTTTTGCTATTTGGGTAGACGGTATTACCTGTTGTACAAGGGAAGCAATACATAGATAGAGTACGCTTTGCCTGTATGAACATTATTCTGAGATAAATAGAGGGGAGCATTTAACCCCATAAGTGGCGACTGCTTGAGTGAAAAGCGTCCAGTCAAGTGATGATATATTAGTGCCCGAGCGACGGCAGTGGTAGAGTCACATTCTGTCACAGGTTGAAGGAAAGGCTTCCTGTAAAGTTACAATACGTTAGTTGCTGTGCGATGGCAGTGAAAGAGTGTAGTTCCAGTTGTATATTCGTGAAAATGCGACCAGAGTCCAAACACCAGCGACAAGGAAGAAGGAACCATCAACAACAGAGAAAACTGGCCCGCAAGTGACTCAAAAACTTTGTGGGTGGGGTGTGATTGAGGTTTATGTTCTATTCGTTATTGTTTATGTAAGTTACAAATTTAGATTTTTCTGTATGTATTAAAATTGTTAATTTCAGTGAACCTCTGTTGATTTATGCTTTTTAAGGAAAAGTCATTGACCCCTCAGGATAAGAACCACCCCTACAAAAACGAAAGGGGCGGGTTCCTCACGGTGAGACGTACGTTCAGGTACGGATTCAGGCGACACTCCTTGAGTTTGGGCTGAATACGCGACGTGAATGTATTTCACCCAGCAACTATCACGCCCCGGTTTCCGACACATCTTAAGTCTTTTGTGAGACGTGTTGTGACTCTATTATTATTGTATGTTATCTTGGGCATCTTTTACAGTGCTTTTGGGGAAGATTTGATTATTTATTAACCCTGTGCTGGGAAAGTTTGATGGAAATTAAAAAACTAATTTGGGTGAATTCTAATTTTTAATGTTTCCTTATTTCTTTTGATAACACCTTTCCTTCGATACTATAGATAACTCATAACTTGAACGTAAATAAATATAACGTCTTAGTAAGTGTCCATATATCTCCAAACAAAAATCAAATTTTCAACCATTTGTGTCACCTTAGAATCAACTTTAAGTGAAGATATCCAGTGACGTTCTGACTATTTGCGACTATTTTTTCTTGTCTATTGAGCCTTTCAACACGGTATGCAAAAGACAATTTGGTGCTGCATTAGCAAATAATACAATGGACAACAAATATACTATACAAACATTTTTTAAACCCCTCCAAACATATCGGTGTATTTATTTATTTATTTATTTATTTATTGGTATTTAGGGTCACATAATTATGCACAATGGCTAATCGTGACCGTGACAGTTTTACGGGTGGAGGAAGCCGGAGTACCCGGAGAGACCCACCGAGCATCGACAAGCACCTGTCAGCTCCCAACATTCTAACTCTGTTCAAGCTCCGCTCACGCAGGGTTACAGCGGTTGAAAATATGTGCACCATCAACGTGCAGTACGCCTTAGTACATGGCATCATCGTGCCCCCATGTTGGCAAACGGGATAAAATGCCTTGCTTAAGGACACAACGCGGGTCGTCCCGGACGGGGATCGAACTCGGGACCTCTTCATAGAAGTCCAACAGTCTACCACTGAGCCATAGCACTCCCCATATCGGTATAAATGATAAAAAAGCAATAATGAAAAGTAATAAACTAAGTGGAAGTTAAATCATTTAGTGACAAATGATTGATCGTGTCGGACGAATTCATTGAAGAATATTCGTGATATCACCCGTCTCGTGCACGAGTGGTCGCTATCCTAAAAAAAAAACCACATTTTCACAAGTAAGTATTGGGTCTGTGAATCTATGACTTGTGAGCACACTACACGCCACAACCTCAAATTATGAATGAGAGTACAAACTTGATCCCGATCACTTTGATCCCATTCCTGGACAAAATGTTGCACTAAAATTTCTGGCCACCCATCTAGTGCTCTTACCAGGGCACATGTCAGTTGGGTATTGTCCGAGGACACGTGCTTTCTCCTGAGCAGATGATATTTTCCCCGAACAGTGTAGAGAAGCGTTAGAAGTATATTAAATTCGCTTGACACATCGTTATGACGTCACGCAATGTTTAAAAAAGTGATATACTTCGAAGAGTTGATAAGAGCATATGATGTATTCAACAAATGTCACCCCAAGCTCACCTGGTCGATGAAGGATATCTTTCGAGAACAAAGGCAAAGAATTGGGACAGTGTCAGCTATGACATAAACAGAAACCAATGAGAATATTCCAGTGATCTGCATTAACGCTGTTCCCCGACAGGCCCTTTTTCGGACCAGAAATATGATACGTCATAAACCCATTAAGTAGGATGGGTACTAAGTTTTCTTCTGGGGTAGACCAACCAATATTTTCAACATACAGCCTCGGGGTTGCACGTTGAAAATATTAATTAGTCTACCCCTAAATAATGAATATGGACTCTTCCATTTGCTGTCATTGGAATTGGTATACAGCATCCTGGTGATGGAAGGGAAGGGCTCAGATGCAAGTTTGTTCAAGATAAGTTCCTAGCTTTCTTATTTGGACTCCCAAGTTTTGCATTACTGGAAATCGGGGCATTATTTCTGTGATAACATCCCAGCACTAAAAAAAATCATCTGGCATGGACAACAAAGTTATAAATAATTAAATAACTTCATTCCTCTGTAGTGTTAACTAGCTAATTTATTTTTTTATTTATTGGTGTTTAAGGTCACATATTTCTGCATAATGGTTAATCATGACCACGACACTTTTACGGGTGGAGGAAGCCTGAGTACCTGGAGAGAACCAGCGAGCAACAGCAAGCAACTGTCAGCTCTCCAACATACAGTGGAGCCCACTTAATTGGATATCTCTTAACTGAATAACCCTGTTAATAGAATATAATTTCCCAACACAAAACCATTTACCATACCTCCTGTACAAATTTGACCTGTTAATTGAATATAGGTTATAGAGTAAACTCCTGTTAATTGAATAAAAATTCTTGTAACCTATCGAGAAATTACCCTGACTCTCCTCAGTTTTCCTTTGTTTATAGAACTATTTGGCCTCAGTACATCCAATATAAGCATTTAATCTATTATATCTCATAGAGCTCTGTCAAACAAGATATAATAGAATAAATGCTAAGTTTATCTCTAGAATACAGGAAAGTGACACAACCCCTGTTAATTGAATACTCCTGTTAATTGAATAATTTTCATTGGAAAAGTGACTATTCAATTAACATCTTTTATTACAAATTATTGAAGAGTGCCCATAGGCACTCTTAAATAATTTGTGATAAAACAAATATTTATAAACAAACTGGAATTTGCGTTTGAATGAATATGAAAAATGAGCAAGGAAAATGTTGGCTTATCCCCTTGTTCCCCCATTTTTTTAAAGCTCTGATAGTGGATTCCAGCACTCACCCAGCTAAGCAGTGTTCTGCCAATCCTTCAAATTGATCGGTAAAATGTTTGGAGTGTATGTTGAGGGGGTGGGGGCGTCGTCCCATCGGTACTCCATGTATCTCCACCGCAGTTTAAGGAGATCAATCTTTGACCCACTTTCATATTTGTCGAGGACGGTCTGGGTCATGCGCAGGTTGCACTTGGTGAAGGAACAAGAAAGACTCAAGAAACATTGCTTTCAGAGACAATAATAAGCCCACACAAATTAGATCTTCTGTTTGTCGGGCCAGGTGTTGTAAAATTGCATGCGGGCGAGCAGTTTTTTATTTTATTTTTTATGTTTGTAATTATTTTTTTGCCATCTAAAGTTCATATTCTTGGTTTTTTGTGTTTTTGGCTTCATAATCTACAGAATAGCAAGGGTGGTGGTGCATTTCGTCCCTTGAGTGCAATAAGGCTTTGCAATGCTAAAGCATTGCAAAGCCTTGTCGCACTCAAGTGACAAATTTATCAATTTTATTAACGTGGGTAACATATCAGACATAAACCATCGATATTATGGGGGCATATATATTTTCATTCTCGATGGGCGTTTGTGTTTGTTTCCTATAGGATTATAGGTTAAAGTTGGGAAATTTAGAAAATTAGTATAGAAGTCAATGGGAAAGAAACACAATGGGAATACAGAAATCTGATTGGCGGATTAACTTCGCTCTGATTGGTTAGTGTAAAAATATCTTGATCCTCATTAATTGTATTATTTAAAATCATGTAGTTAGGGGGGTCATTTAAAGAAATTGCTAAATATAGACCCTAACAATTAGTTAGGGGGGGGGGGGTCAGTTAAGGATGTTACTAAAAATAGAGCGTAGGAATTTATAAAAATATAGTTCCAAGTAGAAGCAGAGGATTCTGGGTAAATTTGTCCTATCGCACTACGTGCTACTCTTATTGGGAAAACAAACGTCACTGGGATCTAAAAAAGGGATTATGGGAACATTACTCCACTTCAATCGAACACACCCCGGGGGGGGGGGGGCCTCGGTACTATAGCACTACTATTATAGGCCAAAAGTTTCGCGATCCTAAATAGGATTCTGAAAGAATTCGAAATAGCACAACTTGTCGGGTTGTTTGTGGTAATTTGTGATACTCCGATTCAATCGAACACACCCCCGATACCCTCTCGGTACTATAGCACTACGTGCTAAGCCGATAAAATGGGAAATCCGTATCAAAGTCAATTTCAGTGATTTGGGGTGGATTTTGGTGATTTCTAGGGATTGTCGGTTTGTTTGTGGTAATTAGATTTACTCCGATTCGATCGAACATACCCTCCGAACATACCCCGTCCCATTGCAGAAAAATTGGGTAACATAGAAACCACGTACTACCATAGAAACCAAGATGGCGGCCTCCAGTATACAAAATGGACGACGGAAACACGTATCACCCTAACAACACGCGATGCGCATGCGCACTCAAACCACCTATCACTATGGAGATGACGTCACAACATGGCCGCTCACGTGGGTTACCATGACAACTAAACATGGCGCCACTGTGTCACGTGACATGACGTCACTTCCGAGGTCATCCACCGAGGTTATCCAACCTAGAGGTGAAAAGCCCGAGACATACTACTGTGGGGGCTCAGTGGTTACGGCATTGGACTTCAAACCGAGAGTTCCACAGCGCAATCCGCGACAGGGTAACCTCGTTGTGTACTTGGGCAATGCATTTCATCCCGATTGCCCACGTGTGGGGTGGGGGTTGGGCGGTGGCGCTCTGTACTAAATTGCACCGCACGTCGTTGGTGCACTTGTCTCTTCAACCAATGCTAACCCTGTTTGTGCGGTGTTAGTGCGTTGAGTAGTCTGATAGTTACTCGCCGCTGCTCTGTGGTTCTGTTCAGTTACTCCGGCTTTCTTCACCCGTAATACTGTCTGACACGAGGTGACCGCTGTCGAATGTGTCGTTAAAACTCCAAGAAATAATAAACAAACATTGTTTTGTTAATTCTTTACCTAACAGAACTAGGAGATAACAGTTGTAAAAAAATCTTGAATTACTTAAAATTAGTGGCAATGTCAGAAAGTGCCTCGAGGGGGGGGGGGGTAGTTGATGGGTTCTCCTTGAAGGGGCAAGTTCACAAGTGGCCTTTCAGGATCATAATATTATAGCATTTTGCATTCAGATACCGCAGACATCTCCACGGGTTCTTAACCCGCGGAGATGTCTGCGGTATCTGATTTATTTATTTATTTATTTATTTATTTATTTATTTATTTATTTATTTATTTATTATTTATTTAATAATTGGGGTTTAACGACACTTTCGACAGCCAGGGTCACCTCGTGTCGGACAGTTTTACTTACGGGTGGACGAAGCCGGAGTACCCGGAGAGACCCATCGAGCAACGATGAGCAACTGTCTGACTCCCCAACATACTAACTCCACACAAGCAGGGTTAGCAATGGTTGAAGAAAAGTGTACCATCGACGTGTAGTACGCCTTAGTACACAATGCCGCTGTGCCCCCACATGAGCAATTGGGATTAAGTGTCTTGCGCAAGGACACGACGCGGTTTCCGCAGGTGTGATTCGTACCAAGGACCTCTCGGCTTGCAACCTGCATCTCTACCTACTGAACCCCCCGCGCTCCCACGCCATCTGAGTTCCCAGCGTAAACAGCTTGCAGTCCGGAAGGTTCTAATTAAATATGAAGTTAGGAAGCATACATGTGTGTCACGACTACAACATATATTTATCTACTAAGCCCTTATTGCGTGTTGAAGAAGACTTATCTTGATGATTTACTTGGAATATTTAACCAGTCGGGAATTGGGCCTTGACAGTCGAGTTATTTATTTATTTATTTATTGGTGTTTAAGGTCACATACTTGTGCACAATGGCTAATCGTGATCGTGGCAGTTTTATGGGTGGGGGAAGCCGGAGTACCCGAGGAGAGCCACCGAGCATCGATAAGCAACTGTCAGTTCCTCAACATTCTAACTCTGTTCAAGCGCCGCTCAAGCGGGGTTACAGTGGTTGAAGACATATGCACCATCGACGTGCAGTACGCCTTAGTACACGGTGTCATCGTGCCCCCATGTAGGCAACCGGGATAAAGTGCCTTGGCTAAGGACACAACGCGGGTCGCCCTGGGCGGGGATCGAACTCGGGGGACCTCTAGGATAGAAGTCCAACAGTCTACCACTGAGCCACCGCGCTCCCGACAGTCGAGTTAAATCTGGTTTCACTCCTACCCCATGTCCCACCAATCGGTCATCTCCACGAGGCCTAACGTAATGATAAAATTTGGCGTCGTTATTCCCAAAAAGGCTCCATTCAAATTCGATTATTACTGGTTTTACTACTGCACGATCAACCAAATCTACTACACCAATCAGACCCAAAGCTAGTGGGATTACCTTGCCTGGGATATCTTTATTGAGAGTCGATTGTCATGATGATATAAGTCAGGGATGCCCATTCTAACAGAATTGGATTCAGGGATTCAGTGGCTTAGCCATGGAGAGGAGGGGGGGGGGGGGGCTGGGAATTCTATGATTTGCATGGGGCGTCAGCTAATGAAATTTCAGGTGACATACCACGTGTTGTTTCGAGCCTTAAAAGAGTGCCATTGGGGCATGTTTTTCCAAATTTCTCTATGGAAGGATTAGACTTCAGAGAAATGTATGGAAAATATACTCCCAGCCCCACTAACGTGAGAGGGACACCATCTTTATACCTTTCCCCGGCTCAAGAGTTCGATCTTCTTGGTGTGACTGTGTCATAAAAATGCTTGGATGTCCCCCTCCCATAAACTGAATCCATATTGCCCCTCCCGCCCTAATATTGATAACTGACTTGGCATCTGATAGGGTTTCTTCACCCCTGCTATACTACCCTCGTCCTCCGGGTGGATGAACGAACAGTTATCTACCTTGGCAAAATGGCTGCGCCCATGTAGCAAGAAAAAGACGATTTTCTGTAAGAAGAAGATTTTCTTCCCGCTGCGTGCTTATAAACGCAAAGATCTTGTCGTTTAATTGTCGCATTTTTATTCAGAATGATTGTACAGTCACCTTAAGTAAAAATTAGTGCATGACACGTGTAAACAGCAGCATTCGAGTATTTCGACGTTTTTTTCATGTTGATTTTCGACCGTCTTCGATTTGCCGGTTGGACTTAGGTTACGGAACGTTTCGTTCCAAAATCAGTCCGTCTGAGTATGTTTCGTCTCAAAATGACAACCAGGACGATTCGTCCCAAATATCGGGACGATACTTCCCAACAATTTTTTTTTCAGAGTATCGAGAATATTCTTCCCAAATGTTTTTTTTAGAATAATAGAACGATTTGCCCCAACATTTATTTTCACGGTAATTGTTATGTGAACAGGTCAAGTCGCCTCCGGGTCAAGTCGTCCCAAATATTGGGTCAGTTTGCCCCCCCCCCCCCCCCCTCCCCCAAAAAAAAAAGTATTGGACTGGAAAGACTTAATAATAACATAAGACTGGTCTGGTTAAACACATAATTTCTATTTATTAAAACCAAAGGGTGCGCCTGTATACCGCAGGTCCCCGATTTTACCGCAGGCTACCGCAGGTCCCTCAAAATTACCGCAGGTCCCTTGTTTTGTGGGGTATTATCTTTGTTTTAACTAACAGTTCGAGGCAACTGTCGTCTCGTTGATATTTGGGGGTATTTTACACCAAAAATCAATAATAACGGAGCATATTGTTCCATTTACGCTATATAAACAACATAAACTTATCACGCTGTTCGTGTCAAAACAACGTGTGCAGACCTATAAAACTATAACTAATATAAAAACTGTCTTCTATTGTACATAACATTCCGATATGCAATTCATCAGGCTTTCAGAGCTTGCCATGTGTCAGGAAAATTACCCAAGATGGCATCCCACCCCATGTGGCCCCCGCCACACTCGGGAACATGATTCAAAATATTTCAGCGTTGCAACTTTTTAACACTACTATATCGTATTTCTTGGTTGCGGCTTTTTGGTAATTTATTACATTTATTGGGCATAAAAGGCAGGCTGTCGAGCATGACCACAGGTCCCAAAATCTACCATAAACTACCACAAGTCCCTTCTTCGCAAAACAAGATGGCTGTTTCTTCCACAAGTCGAGGGACCTGCGGTATATTAAAACTTTATCACAAGCTAGCGCAGGTCCATATGAATTATTTCCCTGCCCCCCCCCCCCCCCAAAAAAAAAAACTCGGGCAATGTACCCGAGTTTTATGGGGGGGGGGGGGGGTGAGAGAGGGCTACCGCAGGTCCCTTTCAGTTTTTCCCCTCATCTTCACTATCTCCGTCATTTACTGCAGATTAATACTGATAAATGTTTTGTTTCGCGGGGATTCAGGGATGAGACCGGTCTGCGCCGTGGGGGTATCCTTGCCACAGGTCACTAAATCCTTCGCATATTTATTTTTAATATACCGCAGGTCCCTCATTTTGCTGTTACTCCCACAAATCGAGGGACCTGCGGTATATTAAAAACGTTACTATCACAAGCTACCGCGGGTCGTTTTTTAAGTATTTCCCAGCGGCATGTTAGAACTATCGTGATCTAACATAAGTCCACTTGTCATCCCACTCCAAGCCTCACTATTAGGGTGAAAAATTCATGAATCAAGGAACCTGCGGCAGAACAAAACTATCAGAAGCTTTTGGAATTGGGATGCATTACCATGTAAAAAAATTATAATAAAACTGTTTTTTAGCTGATGATCAAAACTGGTTATCTTAACATATTTTTAATATACCACAGATCGCTTGTTTTGTTGTTACCTTCACAAAACAACGGACCTGCGGAAAAATAAAAGCTACCGCAGGTCCCTTTTAGTTTTTCCTCTCATCTTCACTCTCTCCATCATTTACTGCAGGTTAATACTGATAAATATTTTGTTTCGCGGGGACTCTGGGATGAGACCGGTCTGCGCCGTAGGGGTATCCTTACCACAGGTATTCTGTGCCGACAAAGACGGAGTTCCTTTAAAACGATGCAAATGCAGTACAAACACTCTGTTGGCCCCGATTGTCAAAAGCCCCATCTGTCTGTTCAGTTTGAAAAAACATCAGCTCGGGTTTATTTAGCTACTGTATAAACAATGAATCAACTATCCCCAATTCGAGGAAGCCTATATTAAAAAATGAAAGATAAAGCCGTGCAAAAAATATACATTATCTCCTTAAAAGTTTCATTGTTTCGTTGTCACCTATTAGATATCCTTGTCACTGATTAGATATCAAAGTTCCAAAATATAGCTTCATTATTTTTTTCATGGTAATACTTCTGACACCAAAGAAATACCGGGTCGCAAGAGATTTTTAAGACCTTTCATTCATCATTCATGGTAATACAATAGTTTCTGACAGTTTTATTGTACCGCAGGTCCCTTGTTTTGTGAATGGTCGACCGCATTGCCTAGCATTTTAAGGAGTGGGAGTAGGGATCAGGGAAATAATTGAAAGGGGAACTGTGGTAGCTTGTGATAGTTTTAATATACCGCAGGTCCCTCGATTTCTGGAAGTAACAGCAAAACGAGGGACCTGCGGTATATTAGAAATATATATGCGAAGGATTTAGTGAACTGCGGTACAGGATACCACTACAGAGTAGACCGGTCTCAACCCAGAGTCCCCGCAAAACAAAACATTTATCAGTATTAACCTGCAGTAAATGACGGAGAGAGTGAAGATGAGGGGAAAAACTAAAAGGGACCTGCGGTACCTTGTGATAGTTTTATTATACCGCAGGTCCATTGTTTTGTGAAGGTCACAGCAAAACAAGCGATCTGTGGTATTATTAAAAATATATTACAATAACCAGTTTTGGTCACGACTAAAAAATAGTTTAATTTTTTTTTTTTTTTGTCTTGGTAATACATCCCAATTCCATGCAATAGTTTCTGATAGTTTTTGTTCTACAGCACTGGCAGGTTCCTTGTTTCGAGAATGGTGTGGTACATTGCTAGAATTTTTTTTTTTGGGGGGGGTGGGGGGGGGGGGGCAGGGAAATAATTCATATGGCCCTCTGGTAGCTTGTGATAGTTTTAATATACCGCAGGTCCCTCGACTTGTGGAAGAAACAGCCATCTTGTTTAGCGAAAGAAATCTATTTGAAGGGACTTGCGGTAGTTTACGATCGATTTTGGGACCTGTGGTCAGGCTCGACAGCAGGCCTTTTATGCCCAATAAATGCAATGAATTACCAAAAGCCATGCCCCGAGAAATACGATATAGTAATGTCACAAAGTTGGGCTAACCTGCATCGCTGGAATAGTTTGAATCATGTTTCCCATTGTGTGCGTGTGTGTTGTTTAGACACGAAGAGCGTGATGGCGTGAATAGAAAAATACGCTCCGTTATTATTCATTTTTGGTGTAAAGTACTCCCAAATATCATCGAGACCACATTTGCCTCAAAATGTTAGTTAAAACAAAGATAATACCCCGCAAAACAAGGGACCTGCGGTAATTTTGTGGGGCTGCGGTTGTTCAGACGAGAAGAGTGTGATAAGTTTGTTGTTTATATAGCGTTAATAGAAAAATACGCTCCGTTATTATTCATTTTTGGTGTAAAGTACCCCCAAATATCAACGAGACGACAGTTGCCTCGAACTGTTTGTTAAAACAAAGATAATACCCAGAAAAACAAGGGACCTGCGGTAATTTTGAGGGACCCGCGGTAGCCTGCGGTAAAATCGGGGACCTGCGGTATAAAGGCGCACCGAAACCAAAACATAATTACAAAAGGGTGCGCCTTTATACCGCAGGTCCCCGATTTTACCGCAGGCTACCACAGGTCCCTCAAAATTACCGCAGGTCCCTTGTTTTGCGGGGTATTATCTTTGTTTTAACTAATAGTTCGAGGCAACTGTCGTCTCGTTGATATTTGGGGGTATTTTACACCAAAAATCAATAATAACGGAGCATATTTTTCCATTTACGCTATATAAACAACATAAACTTATCATGCTCTTGCCCCGAGAAATACGATATAGTAATGTCACAAAGTTGGGCTAACCTGCATCGCTGGAATATTTTGAATCATGTTTCCGATTGTGTTTCGTTATTGATTTTTGGTGTAAAATACCCCCAAATATCAACGAGACGACAGTTGCCTCGAACTGTTAGTTAAAACAAAGATAATACCCCACAAAACAAGGGACCTGCGGTAATTTTGAGGGACCTGTGGTAGCCTGCGGTAAAATCGGGGACCTGCAGACCGTTACAAAATATATAACAAATACAGCCATTCGGGGTATAACGGGTCACCTTTCATATTTTCGTTTATTTCTCTCGCATAAAATAAGTTACCCAAATTTTGTTTTTTGTTATTGACCGACAGGTATCTGACATTCATTATTGCAATGGAATTGTTCAGATAAAGCTTCTGTTTCCCTTATAAAAAAGTACCATGGTAAACCATGGTAAATCCCAAAATACCCTGGGTATTTTGGGATTTACCATCGTTTACCATGGTACTTTTTTATAAGGTTTATTTTATAAAATTAGATCGTTTGACTGTCATAGTTTAGTCAGTAATGGATTGCTTGTGTCTATAAAGAATCACCCTCTTTGGCATCCACTGCTGATCTATTTTCTCACTTTATATGTATTTATTGGACACAAAACATCTTTGTCTTCTCTGAATTAATTTCACAACACTGGTCATAACTTTTACAGTGGAAAGAAGTGAAAATGAAGTGGATCAAATACAGTAGTTTTGTGTTAATTTTCTAAAAATAGATCAACTTGAGCAGTGTTTCATTAGGTTTTACAGCGCATGTCTGACAGTGACCTGGTATTGATAACTCGTCTCACTGTTGAAACAGAATAAATATATCATGATGCCCAATATTTATCCCAATTATTTTATCGTGAATTTGAAGCATAGATAAACCTGTTCAAATAATAATACTTACATTCACACTCTTTATATTTTTCTTCCCGTAGTTGAGACGAAAACTTTTTTTGCAGTTTCACGTGTCAAAATTTTCTTTCGGCGCACATTTAGTCTTTTTTTAAAAAATCACTTTTGTCAACAAAAAACAACCGTGGACTCATGAAACTTTCAAAGATGACAGGCAACATATTACTTCACAAACCCAGAGTAAAATTTTAGTTTGAAATGCTCTTCAAATTTAAGTTTTTTAATGCTCAACATCGCTTGATCCGTTATTGTCTGTGACCCGTTACAGCCTAAATGACTGTATACAACTTTTTTTTATTTATTAAAACTAGAACATAATAACAAAATATATACAACTATTCATTTCATAATCTACATAAATATCTATCTGAGATTTATTTAATTTATTTTGTTATAAATGTTATATAAATACAAGAAATTAACAATAGTGTTAAAATTTAAGATTGTAATTTACGCATGGAGAATCAAGATCACATTGTAGATTGTGATTGCATATCATAACGATGTTACGTTTAATGGTTGCCTTCACTGCATAAGATTGCTTGTTCACACAAACACCAATTAGAATTATTATTTTTGAATCATTAAGTTAGACGCCTGGGTACTGAAAGGGTAATTTTTTCTCAGTCAGTGAATATTTACGATTTTTTGGAACTTTCGCGTTAAATTTCATATTCTTGGAAAGGCATTATTATTCTTTCATGCATGCTTTGTGTAGTGGATTCAAAATTTACATAAAGGTTTTTATTTATTTTGAACAAGATATTCTTATTATTAAAGGTACATGTAAGTACATAAATTAATATTCCATAATTGTCTGGTTTTTACTAAAATATATAAAAATTATAAAAATAAAGTTATAAAAAAAACCAGGGGCAACTTGACTCGGAAATATATGTGGGGGCGACTTGACCCAGAGCCAATGATATTGGGGGAAACCCAGAAAATCATCCTGGATGCATTTTTTCAGCAGACAGTTTTTCTTCACTATAAATCAAAGTATATATAATATTATACATACTTTGATTTATAGTGAAGAAAAACTGTTATAAAGTCCTAAAATCTGTCGAAAAGGCAGAAGTGAATTGAAATCTGACATTTTGAAATTTCGGGGGACTGATATAAGTGTGTTAAAATGAAGCCTGTTGGTTCATATTTAGGTTCACTACAGGAGCCCGAATGTTTAACTTAGAGCAATATGGGGAATGATCTTTAAAAATCTTCTTCAGATCCACCAGTCAGAATGCTTTTGGATTTGGGGGGGGGGGGGGGGGGGGGAGGGGGGGCAAGTTTGTTCAAATCGGGTCCCTAGGTTAAAATTTGGGCTCCCTATGGTAGCCCAAATTTTAACTTAGTGCAGTATCAGGAAATGTCTTTAAAAATATTCTTCTTCAGATCCACCCTTTAGAATCCTTTCATATTTGGTATACAACATCTCTAGGGAGGTCAGATTCACGTTTGTTCAAATAAAGTCCCTGAGTTGATATTTGGGCTGTTTATGGGAGGCTGAATTTTAACTTAGTGCAATATGAGGGAAGTTTTTTTTTAAATCATCTTCTCCAGACCACCAGTCAGAATGTTTGTGTTTGGTATACAGCATCTCTAGGTGGGTGAGATTCAAATTTGTTCAAATCATGTCCATGCATTATTATTTGGGCCCCTTATGTTTGTTCAAATCATGTCCCCAACCCTGGGTTAATATTTGGACCCCCTGTGGTAGCCCGAATTTCAATTTAGTGAAATATGAGGAAATTTCTTTAAAAATCTTCTCCTTATCCCCTAGTCAGAATGCTTTCACATTTGGTATACAGCATCCTGGTGGTGGAAGGGAAGGGCTCAGATGCAAGTTTGTTCAAGTTAAGTTCCTAGCTTTCATATCTGGACTCCCAAGTTTTGCATTACTGGAAATTGGGGCATTATTTCTGTGATAACATCCCAGCACTAAAAAAAATCATCTGGCATGGACAACAAAGTTATAAATAATTAAATAACTTCATTCCTCTGTAGTGTTAACTAGCTAATTTATTTTTTTATTTATTGGTGTTTAAGGTCACATATTTCTGCACAATGGCTAATCATGACCACAACAGTTTTACGGGTGGAGGAAGTCTGAGTACCTGGAGAGAACCAGCGAGCAACAGCAAGCAACTGTCAGCTCTCCAACATACAGTGGAGCCCACTTAATTGGATATCTCTTAACTGAATAACCCTGTTAATAGAATATAATTTCCCAACACAAAACCATTTACCATACCTCCTGTACAAATTTGACCTGTTAATTGAATATAGGTTATAGAGTAAACTCCTGTTAATTGAATAAAAATTCTTGTAACCTGTCGAGAAATTACCATGACTCTTCTCAGTTTTCCTTTGTTTATAGACCTATTTGGCCTCAGTACATCCAATATAAGCATTTAATCTATTATATCTCATAGAGCTCTGTCAAACAAGATATAATAGAATAAATGCTAAGTTTATCTCTAGAATACAGGAAAGTGACACAACCCCTGTTAATTGAATACTCCTGTTAATTGAATAATTTTCATTGGAAAAGTGGCTATTCAATTAACAGGATTCCACTGTACTAACTACACACATGCAGGGTTAGCATTGGTTGAAGACAAGTGCACCATCGACGTGCAGTACGCCTTAGTACACAATGCCACTGTGCCTCCACATGGACAATGGGAGTGAAGTGTCTTGCCCAAGGGCATAACGTGGTTGCCATAGGTGGGATTTAAACTGAGGACCTTTCAGCTTGCAGCCTGCACCTCTACTCACTATGCCACCACACCCCTGGAATGCTAATTAAATTCTTCTTTAAACAACTGTTGTCAGGTGAGCACTTCAGGCCCATGGGGCCTTTTATTTAAAAAACTTTTATCTTTTCGAGCCCACCCCTCAGTTAAACCCCACCTGCAATGCAGTTAAACTCCACCCGAAGATAGTATGGTCTAAGTACTTTTTTACACACAGACTAAAACAACACCTTGCTGTAAATAAGATCTGTCTTGCTGGTAAAATAGGAACCAGTCACCAATGCTTAGAGTACAAATCCTGTGAAATGAGCAACATGGGTAGAAACGATTGACTGAACTTGACTTTATCTCCATGTTGTTGTCATGATTAGCCAATGCAAATATGTGATAATAAACACCAATAAATAAATAAATATTAGAACAACAGGATGCAGTAATGTTTACAGGTACTTGCATCCTATCTGGAATCAGACATTACATATATTCATGCCAATGACTGAACATCCAGATTCAAATTCCAAGTTTTGACCTCAAATGTATAGTTCAACTTTGACGTAGTCAAATTTGAGGTTTTGTCATGGCCCGTCTGTCAACAATTCAGTAAGGCTCAGGCTAGAGGCCGTATTCATGAACCGTTCTTTACGAAACTTCTTGGGTACCTTTGTTACCGCCATGGAGGAGAACGAGTGTTTTTGGGTGTGGTCCAAAATTCAAGATGGCCACCGGTGGTCATTTTGTACCAAAATTAGTGCAATCAGTTTTTTGTACAGAACCTCTGTATGAAAGTTCTGATTTGAATAAATTTTTGTTTGAATGTTTAGTAACATGGAATACATCACATATAATACAGGTTTTTTTCTTGTACAGAAATTATGCAAATTAGATGAACTTTGATTTATTCAGTGCTACATATCTACAGTAAGTGCACATGTCAATACGGCTCGGCTAGAGGCAGTATTTGTGGAACGATCTTCACAAAACTTCTTGGGTACCTTTGTTATCACCTTGGGATGAAAACGAGTGTTTTTAGGTGCGGTCCAAAATTCAAGATGGCTGGTGGCGGCCATTTTGTACCAAAATTAGTACAAGCAGTTTTTTGTACAGAACTTATATATGAAGGTTCTGATTTGAATAAATTTTTGAATGAATGTTTTGTAGCGTGGAATACATCACATATAATACAGGTTTTTTTCTCGTGCAGAAATTATGCAAATTAGTTGAACTTTGATTTATTCAGTGCTACATATCTACAGTAAGGGCATGTCAATACGGCTTGGGCTAGAGGCAGTATTTGTGAAACAATCTTCATGAAACTTCTTGGGTACCTTTGCTATCACCTTGGGATGAGAATGAGTGTTTTTGGGTGTAGTCCAAAGTTCAAGATGGCTGTCGGCAGCCATTTTATACCAAAATTAGGTGCAATCAGTTTTTTGTACAAAACTTCTGGGACTACATTTGTTATCATCATGGGACGGTAACGAGTGCTTTTGGGCCCGGCCCAAAATTCAAAATGCCTGTTAACAGTCATATTTACGAGAATTGTGTGTATTACATTTTATGTACAGAACCTGTAAAGAAGATTTTTTATGTCAGTATTGTTTGCTATAAATTTATTGGGTACCTTTGTCATCACTGTGGTATGAGAACAAATATTTTTGGGTTCAGTCAGACCCACTCGGGGACTCAAAAAGAGAGATGATTAAAAATCTTTTCCAAAAACACCAGACAAAATAAGGTTTCTTGAATTCAGCATCCTTAGGATGTGTATATCCAAATGTGTTGATGCCAAGTTCCTGTGTTAATATTTGGTGTTGTGTCACAGTGTGGGGAGGGTAAACATTATTAGCACAACCCTATTTTCTATTTCCAATGAGAAAAATAAAACCTCCTCACCCGTGGGAACCCTATGAGCTAAAGATAAAAAATTCAAATACCTATATTTTAAGAAGGACTGGATAAATATTTATTAATTAGTATGAATCAGCCTTAGCAGGGTTTAAATCAAACAGGTCAAAACAGTTGCTAACATTTGGCTTATGGTGCACCGTACAAGAATCTCCATTGTAACATTAACCCCATGGAGATTTCTTTTCTAGTTTAGCATCTAACTGTCACCAACTTTTACAACACATTACCTGTACATTTGTTACAGACCTTTACAATACTTTGTTATGAGGTCATTACCTAGATGTTTGTCATTGCTGTGTTACATACTATACATGTACATGTCTTACACAAGTTGAGCTACAGTGTCATTGACACTTTCGTTTTTGAGTGTGGCATCACATCCTCACATAATGAATTCTAAAGTTCAATTGATACCTTTTATTTTGATGTTAATTGATAAGTTCATCTTTACATATAATTATTTAAAATGTTAAAACCAGTTGTCCCATTTTGAGCACAACCACCCCCACAACACACCACACCCCACCCCACCACCCAGATGGCAAGTGACTGTTTGTTGCTTTTATAAGAAAAAGTAACAAATATTCATCCAAATGACTGAAAATCCACTAATCCGGATCCAGTCCCCTACTGAATGCCATTTTTACTGTGTCCAAGAGAAGTGTACTCTTGAAATATCAATTTGGCATGCAATTCCTTTCAAAAGTACAATTCACGAGAGTTTTTTATCACTAAAACATCTCTGGAGTGGAATATCCATTAAGACAGTACATTTATTTATTTATTGATGTTTAAGGTCACATATTTATGCACAATGGCTAATCATGACCGTGACAGTTTTACGGGTGGAGGAAGCCGGAGTACCCGGAGAGAACCACTGAGCAACGACGAGCAGCTGCCAGCTCCCCAACATCGTAACTCAGCACTGCAGCACAGGCAGGGTTAGATTGGTTGAAGACATGCGTACCATCGACGTGCAGTACGCCTTAGTACACGGCGTCATCGTGCCCCCACGCGGGCAATGGAGATGAAGTGTCTTGCCCAAGGACACAACGCGGTTGCCGCAGGTGGGATTCGAACCGAGGACCTCTCGGCTTGCAGCCTGCACCTCTACCTACTGAGCCACCGCACTCCCCTTAAGACAGTACAGTACTGTCATCACAAAAGTGATATTTTTCACAATAAAATCGTGGTCACGTCATGACAAATTTACGCAGGCCTGAAAATAAGCAATCTAACATTTGCAGAATGAGGTCCCCATAGGGCTGCATGGTATATCGATAAACCGATATATACCAGTATTCAAACCAATATCGATTGAATACCGGTGTAATTACAAAAATATTGGTTTATCGCCATTATTTATTTACCCACAATTTATTTTTCAAGATGTCTTGAGGTAACCCCGAATGAATAATATTATCCCTTTATCCAAGGAATCGTCTGCTTGTGCTCTCGTAATATACAAATTCAGCAGTTGAAAAAATAATTTTCAAAAATTTCAACAAAACTATATCATGTGACCCCTCATTGGGATGAGCTTGTTGAGCTCGTTCCAATGAGGAGTCATATGATATAGTTTTGTTGAAATCTTTGGGGAAAATCTGATAAACTAATTTTGAAAATAATAAATTTTGATATCGTCTGCGTTGGGTAATGGTTTTTCGAACTGCATCATCAAGGCATGCTAATTCGTTCCGACTGTGATGCTTCGAGTCTCGATTGTGGTACTTGTGTTCATATATCTGAAAAATTTTTGATATACCGATATAATGCAATATTTTTTGAAATACCGATACCGGTATTCAGTTTTGATTATCGTGCAGCCCTAGGTCCCCAGAGGGTGAATTTGATATTGCTATCCCATACAGTTGGCCAATTTATCCTCTGGGTACCTCTTTCTGTTTAGGTTGAGACCCTGATTCAGATTGAGGTTCACAGAGGGCAAATTTAGTGATGCTACCCTGCTGTGAGGGTAGCATCACTAAATTCACCCTCTGGTGACCTCATTTTGCAGATGACAGTCTGCTTATTTTCTAGCTTGTGGTCACATCATGACAAACTTATACATCAGTGGGTCAGGATTTCAAAAATAAAATTTTTTAAAAATCTCGAAGGATCTCGAAAAAATGAAAATACCATCTAAGATTCAATGTTCTCAAATTTCTTTTTGGACGAGTGAGAGAGTTTCTACAGTGTTGTAGAGAGAGAGTTTCTACCGTGTTGTAGCGAGAGTGTTTCTACAGTGTTGTAGTGAGAGAGTTTCTACAGTGTTGTAGTGAGAGGGTTTCTACAGTGTTGTAGTGAGAGAGTTTCTACACTGTTGGAGAGAGAAAAGTGGAAAGATAAAATTTTCTTTCCACTTTGGTAGAGTTAAAATGATTAAGCTATTAATTGATTAACCAATGATCAATGTCTTGATTGATCAGAAAAGTAATTGATTGAATAACCATTACTTTTGAACTACTGTATTTTCTTGGTTAACAAAGGAACAAACTTGCTCCAAACAAGCAAACATTGTCACACTGACTCACATCAATTATATGAGACAGAGTAAAGTATGCAAGTTACTTGATGACATACTTGTCCACTTGCATGATCATTATACTGTATCAGTAGCTGGAACTGGTCATTCTTAAGTTAACCTTTACCCATTGCAGGTAGCAGACAACACTTGCAAAATAGATTCTTGAATTACTAAAAAATTTCAATTTTTGTCTCAAAAACATAGCTTATGATCCCTCATTGCAATGAGCTAAACAAACTCTTTCCAATGAGGGATCATAAGCTATGTTTTTGAAACAAAAATTGAAAACATAATAAATTCTGAATGGAGATTTTTGTATGTATAGCTGCCTGATTTTTTTCTTTATGTTGGGTAAAGGGTTAATGCTATAAATCATCAATGGTACAGCAATTATTCAGCTACCTATAAGGGCAAGTGATTAATCGGTTAACCAAGGTTTATCCATGTGATTAATCGATCAAGAAAACCCTTTAACCGTTTCAGCTCTAGAATGTTGCTAAGGGGTAGCAGGGGAGGGGTTTGTGTTACCACCTCTGGAGTGCCCCTTCCCAGTTGACAAAACTACCACTATTTAATCTCCAACAAGAGGGAAATTCCAGTAGCACACCCCAATCCCCCCACCCTCCCCTCCGAGTTGAAATTTTCCAACGCCAGGCTCTAAGATGCAGAATTTCTTTGTATACTCCTCTTGACTGCAGATGGGAGCATGATGACTCTGTGGTTGTGGAATTGGACTTCAAACCAAAAGGTCCATGGTTTGATCCCTGCCAGGGGTAACTGCATTCTTGGTGGAAACGGTCTTGTATAAGCTTATAGCTTCCTGCTGAATCCACATTAATGTATGTAACAAATTTTTCGTATTCATATGATTTTGTACTCTTGAAATAAATAATGTTTAAACTAACTGCATTACGTCCTAAGACAAGACACTTATTCCTGATTGCCCACTTGGGCACAGTGACACTCTGTTCTAAGGTCTCGTTTCCTATTAAAAGGTCATTTCCGAGGTTATTGGATATCCTCAGCCAAATGGCTATTTTGAGCTATAGTTTTAGTTTATGGTGGTGTGGATTTAGTAAATAATTCTCATTAATGGTGATATGGCCAAAATAATCTGTTGATGGTCTTGATTCAAACCGTGTATTGTCAAGTGCATTTCAATTGGGGTCAACGTCACATGGAAGTGTTAAATGACTAACCCAGACCTGTTTGGGACCTGACAATTTGCAGTTTACAAATGGGACAATTTTTGTGTAAATTTGCTTTGAGAAAGCCTTCTGAAAAAATGAATAAGAAACACATATGTTTTTTATTTGTCAGAATGATCATGTTATACTGTAAAATCCTCAGTGGAGGAATGAGGAATTCCTATAACACAGTTTTATCACTATCAATGCACGAAAATTGGGAGATTTATCCTCAAAATGAGAAAATTTTGACCATTTTGAGCCATTTTTTTAGCCATCAACTGTGTCATTCGGCTGAGTGTATTTGTTGTGTACAGTTGTCTCCAGAAAGGGCAAAATTCAGAGCTTCCAGAAACTATATACATTGTGAGTATTGTGAATAGGGGAGGTAATTTAAATGCGAAATATCCTCGGCCGTGTTAATCAGAAGCTGAACATTTCTTGAAAAGCCGACATTTTCACCTAATAACTGTAACGAGACCTAAGGCTTATGACTTACTGCATGCCGATGGTGCACTTGTCTTCAACCAGTGCTAAACCTGCTTGAGTGAAGTTGGTACGTTGGAGAGTCTGGTAGTTGCTCGCCATTGCTCGGTGGTTCTCACAGGATATTCCGGCTTCCTCCACCCATAAAACTGTCTCACAAGAGGTGACACTGGCTGTTCAAAGTGTCATTAAATCTCAATAAATAAATAAATTGGCTGTAAATTATCTGACTGGGGCTCTCGGAAGTCACAAATTCCACTACAGCTCAATATTTGGGGTCATTTTCACTACTTTTCAATCAATATTTGGAGGACTTTCACTACTTTTCAGTTTAAAACTCTATATTTTGTCCAAATTCTTGACATGTTTGGAAAAAGTGCCATGCCTGAAATTTCAAATGTTTTTAGCTCACCTGACTGAAAGTCAGTGTGAGCTATTGCCATCACTTGGCATCCTTCGTACGTTAGCTTTTACAAAACAATCTCTCACAAACCAATGACCCAAATTGAAACATATGGGCCACAGCATTTTGGAGGTATTCTGTTTTAGTTTTGTTCAAATGGGGTCTCCGCCGTTTTTTGGGTGGTCTTGTGCCGAAATATGATGAAATTCTTCAAAAATCTTCTTCTCATGAACAACAAGTGGGAATGCTTTGATATTTGGTATGAAACTTGCTCTGGTGTTCAAAATTAAAAGTTGTTCAAGGAAAGTTGATAGGTCCATATTTGGGCTCTCCAGGGAATGGGCTCACTTTTGAGCTCCCCTGAAAATTTCTGTTTCAAGAACCAATGGAGCGATTTGAACCAAATTTTAAATGTGGCATTAGTTGACCCCAAGTACTTCATTCATGCCCCCAAATTTTTTTTGCAGTTCCCCATGGGAACCCCTGGAGCTAAATATAGAACAAAAATGAAAAGTCCAATATTTCCCAAACTACACGGACGAGAGATTTTGTATTTGGTATGAAGCTTTCTTCTGAGCAGTTGAAACAATTGGACAAAAAAAAGTGCTGGCGAATCTGTCATATGGTCTGTTTTTGGTGTTATGAAAATATGATGACTCAGCATTTTTTAACACTGAAGTCAGTTACATGTTTACCTTTTTAAAAATATCTTCTCCTCACAAACCAATGGCCCAAATTGAAACATATATGGGCCACATCATCTTGGGGTATTCTGTTTTAGTTTTGTTCAAATGGGGTCTCTGCCCTTTTTGGGCTTGCGCCTATGCCCAAATATCGTGAAATTTATTAAAAATCATCTTCTCATGAACCACAAGTGGGAATGCTTTGATATTTGGTATGAAACTTCCTCTTGTGTTCAAGATTAAAAGTTGTTCAAAGAAAGTTATGTTAGGGTATTAGTTGACCCTAAGTACTTCATTTATGCGGCAATTATGCCCCCAAAATTTTTCGCCTTTCCCTGTGGGAACACCTGGCACTAAAAATAGAAAAAAAATGAAATGTCCAATATTTCCCAAACTGCATGGACTAGAGATTTTGTATTTGGTATAAAGCTTTCTTCTGAGCAGTTGAAACAATGGGACAAAAATTTGCTGGCGAATCTGTCATATGGTTCATTCAGATTACATTTTCCCCATACCCATAACCCTTACAATTTAGGACAACTTGGTCCTCCAGGTGAGCATTTTAGGCTCTCTTGGGCCTCTAGGTAAATTTAGGTCTTTGAATTTCCTAATATTGTGAATCTTATGAATGATGGGGGATGAGACTCCCCCCCCCCCCCCCCCCCCACACACACACACATACACACACACAAACACCCTGAGAATGTCCCCGTGTAACTCTCATTCAAGTTAATACCATGCACCATAAGTTGGGTAATTTAACTCTTTACCTAACATGAAAAGCAGACGATACTTGCAAACAAAATTCTTGAATAACTAATTTTTTTCTTCATTTTTTGTCTCAAAAACATAGATTATTACCCCTCATTGGAATGAGCTCGATAAGCTTATTCCAAAGAGGGATCATAACCTAGGTTTTTGAGACAAAAATGAAAAAATAATGAAAATTGTTTGGCGATTTTTGTAAATAGTGCTGGCTGGTTTTGGCCATTACGTTGGATAAAGGAATAAGTGCTGGAACCTTACTAGGTAGACTATCTGTGTGATGTATTAAGCTGCTCACTAACTGAAAACTTTCTATGGACCAGGTGCGTCCTCAGGTTTCTTCAAAAGAAGCAAGCAATAGGCCATTGAGTGGAGAAGATTGAGTACCAAATCATCCTGTATTTATTGTACAGTTAAACAAACTTCTGTCACAATACAGTAGAGGGATATTTGAGTATTGCTGAATACTAACAGGGTGGAGTTTCTGCCTGTGTAATAACTCATACAGTGACTAAAACTTATGTGAGAATCAAAATTGATTCTGGCTAAAAAAACAATGAGAACATTGATTCTTGAAAAATGTTCATTTGATTTTTCTCATAGATCCTGGAAGTGTTCTGGAGAATTCTACTTAGTTCTCGCTTTCGCACAATAAGGTAATATAGCATCATTGTAATTAGTTAATTACTAATAAGATATATTGTTTAAGTTTGTTTTTTTCTATTCTAGGTGCAGGTCTAATTTATGTTGAGTTCATACCACACTGGTTTTCTGTTTGTATGGTTGTAGTATCAAGCCTTTGTAAATGTGATTAATAATAGTGCATTCCTTTGGTATGGTACTGTTGCCTACATGTAAGCTGCATAATGAAGAGTGGACAAAGAATTCAGAGAAAAAAGAACAGAGTAAGTAACTGTGTATACTAGACTATCACAAGGACTGACAGGAAAGGAGAGTGATCACTCTCACTCGCCATCACTCTCCTAAACTTTTCACTAGGGGAGCAATTAATCACTCGCCTTCATGATGTATGTAGAAATTATGTCTGAACTTCAAGTTATATATTGTATTTCAATCACCTATTACATAACCCACCTTGGAGACAATACTTGCAAAACATTATCTCGCATAACTGAAATCTTTCATTTTTTTGGCGTAAACCATAGATTATGACACCTCATTGGAATGAGGTCAATGAGCTCATTCCAATGAGGGGTCATCAGCTATGTTTTTAGAGCAAAAATGAAGAAAATAAAATGTGTATGGATCATTTTCGTATATAGTGCTGGTCAGTTTGAGCAGTTCCAGTAGGTAAGGGTTTACAATCACTCTCCTAATTTTTCGCAAAATCAAATTGAGGCGAGTGATTATTCTCTTCCCTCCAGACACTGCTGTCAATACACAATCCTACCTTGACCCTTAAGTTCCCTGATGGATTTTATGTAAATAATTACCCTATATACATGTACACAACTGCATATCACTTAACAGTATTTCTACATCACTGTTGGCTGTCTGTACAGGCAGCCAACAATAATGTAAAAATACCGCTAAGATAAATGTATCCTAAGGTTAAGTTCTCAAGAAAGAATACACTTGAGACAACCTTTTCAGAGCAATATAAAAGGGGAAGTTTGTGGCTGTATTGGGACTTGAGGATTAAGTTATACTTTGGGAGATTTTGTTGTGTTCCATTTGTTGAATCTCTAATCACTATTCAAAATTCATTTGTTTAAATTTTTGTTTGAATGAATACATTGAAGGTATAGTAAATGGTTTGGTGTTTGAAAATTATATGAAATTTACAGTGATATTTAATTAACTGATAGAGTGCTAGAAGCCACTATCAGGGCTCCACTGAAAAGTGCTTTAAGTCACTATAGTGGCTTTACACTGGGTGCATTAGCTTGTCTGCACTGCAGTAGTAGATAAAGAAATGTCCATATAAAATTGTATTCTTACAATTTATTGGAGAGTGCCACAGTTACAAAATTGTTGACAAACAAAATCTTGCTAAATTTAGACTCCCTTGCTGGAAGTATTATATCTTGGAAAAAACTACTCATGTTACAAATCACCTTTGAAAAATAATTTAGCACTTTACCAGTTAAAAATTATTCAGTTAAGTCAGCTGTACTGTACCTATAAGTCAATATAGACAAAGTGAATTTTTTTAACCTCCTTTGGCATCACTGAATTTTTAAAATCTGAATACTTCCTGTACTGGTGTCTCACCCGTAGAGAGAGGGTGGAGTTAGCCCTGGGATCCTGGAGAGGGGCCCCCAAATGTTTGAATAAAACAAAAATTTGGCTATAAAAAATTTTTCTCACAAATATTTTGAGGGCCCTTGTAGTCTGTGTAAGTTTGAAAGCATATCAGAGCATTGTTTTCATGAGTCTCCACATATTCCCTCTCATAACACACAACATGTGTTCCATATTTGCACTACTTGCTTGCATGGACCCTATTCTGAGCATGGCGACACTACTCTGAGAATGGGTCCCGAGATTGCCAATAGAATATTTATGCAGAGTATTAGCAGAAAATGGCAAGATTTGATTATTAGACACAAGCCTTCCAAAAAGGTCTTGAATCAAGGATTTGGCAAGTTTCAGACCTGAAAATCAAAATTTTCTCCAACCAGGCTAAACCATGGTCAGCACACGGGGTCCAGAACCCCTATCTTCCCAACTCTCCCAATACTCCTTGACCACCACTGTCTTCCTGTTCATCCCATGCAAACTGTTATCATAAACTCAGCTTGAACACCACCAAAATTTGGGCAAGGTCATCTTGCCCGAGAAACAAATTTGGAACGTGGCATTTCTTTTCAACCTACTCACAATTGTTTACAATTGGCTGTAACATAAGTGCAAGCCCTACTTCGGAACTAACTCAAGCTTTTAGAATCTTTTCCAAACGAGTTGGAAAAGTACTAGAGTGCAAAAGCACGAAAAAGATCGAAAAAAAGGGTCAAGCGAGACCAGCGCTCGAAATTACAGGTACTCTCTCTGCACACCTCTTGCGTTTACCGAGCGCATGCGCAACAACCGTGACGTCAATTCCTTTATTTTCCGCCATTGTTCATGGTCGGAAATTTTTGTGACTGTGCTGTTTATGATATTAATTCTTCGTGAACAACTTATTAATCGTCTTTAGTGTGCTACTGGATTGTATCCTTTTTCAAGCTACCAAATTATTACTCTCATTTAATGTTAATTTGTATTATTATTGCTGTGCTTTTCACACTTTATCTTGCCTTTCCCCCACCTGTGAACACGACCTTCGTTCTGTTTTCCGTCGGCGGGAAGCTTGATTGTTGTATTTATATCATGCCTAAGACTATTCCTTGTACCTCTTGTTTGCAGGTGAAACATGTGGACGATTCCCATACCACATGTGTCACTTGCAACAATTGCACTCAGGCCCAATCATGTGGTATCTGTGGGGTTTGGTCCTCTAAATTTTGGGCTTCTGTTAACAAGGTGGTTCTTTCCAGAGCTAGAACCCCTCGTTCTCGGGGTAAGGGTAGCCGTGCCGTTGCAGACATTTCTGCTGGTGCACGTGGTGACTCTGTCACACAGGATTCGGATCTGACTTCTGTGGCGAGCTCCTCTGCAACTGTTGACGGTGTTTGTTCTGTGATACCTGATGAGGAGACCGCGGTCTCTTTGTCTTCGGATGTCACTATTGAGGCGTCTGTTTTCGTTGAGAGCTTTTCCGAGGTCAACTCGGTAACCCTCTCCGATCTGCCTCCAACACCGTCGACCGTTGTTGAGGGGGTTGCTACTCCAGATCCTATTCTGTCTGATGGTGGCTCTTTTATCTCTTCTGGGGATGGTCTACAGTCTCGGGGGACCGAGGCTGTATCTGCTGGTGTGTCTGTGTGTTCTCAGCCTCCCCCAGCCTCGCGGCGAGGCTGTCCGGGTTTGCTGTCTGCTCCGTCTCATCTGGCTAGGTTTGCTCCTAGTCGGTTGAGCCGGCCGGTCGCTTCGGCAGCGATTCCTCGTCCCTCGAGTGAATCGTTTATTGTTCCACCTTCGCCTGCTAGTGTGCCGGCTAGCGGGATGGTGTTGGGACGTTGGCATCCAGGGCCTGCTGTTCGGCAGCGGTCAGTGACAGCCCCGGTTAGCTGTCACTCTCAGAACCTTCCTCCGGTGATTCCTCACTGTGTTCCGAGTCTGGGTGTCGATCGATGCTTGCCGTCGGTCTCAGAGGATAGGCAGTTGGGGCCATCTGCTGCGCAGAGGTCAATGACAGGTTCCTGTCATTCTTGGGACAATCCTCCGGTGTCTTCTCACCGTGTCCTAGGTCCAGCTACCGATCGACGTGCGCCGTCGGTCCCTTTCGAGGATTTGCAGGCAGGGCCTTCTGTTTCGCAGAGGCCAGTGATGGCTCCTGGGCGTCACAATCGGGACTATCCTCCGGTGTCTTCTCACCGTGTTCCTATTCTGTCTGCCGATCGACGTTCGCCGTCGGTCTCTTCTGAGGATTTGGGTTCTTCTACCAGAAGGGTCCATTGGGAGGACACTCCGTCGGGCGATTCTGCTGCGACGGATTCTCAGGGTGACCTGCGCCAGGCCGTTTTGGCGCTCACCCGGTTGCTTTCTGGCAACCCTCAAGTTGGCCTCCCTGTGCCTCCTGAGGCACAACCTCCTTTGGTCGGTCGCCGAGATGTCTCGCCTGGCCCCTTGGATACTGCACAGTATTCACAGGAGGTTTCTGCTGGTCAGCCCGAGTTGGGCTACGTCTCCTCTGCTACGGAGGATGACGAGTATCTTGAAGGTGATGGTCCCCCCTCGTCAGTCTTGGGGCAGGCTTTGGATTTCGTCTTTGGCTTATTGCCGGACGTTCTACCTTCCGACCAGCCTTCTGTGACCGTCCGGCCACGGTCCACTGTGGAGCGCCGTAACCCTGTTGAGCCTTCTAGCTCCGGGGCTTTGCGTCCTCTGCAATCGGCTCAGGTGGTTGAGTCCTTCCAGGGCTTAGACGCCAAAATGCCTTCTAAGGCCCTCAAGGGTTCCTTCTTTTCTAGAGCTGATGCCTTCCTGCCTCCATCGCAGTTTCGTGTTTACGATTCCGTCTCTCCACCAGTCTTCCAAGGGATGACTTCTGTGGATGAGGATTCTTCTTCCCTCGGGTTGACTAAGCCTAAGTCGGCAGTTCTCCCGATGTCGGTAGTTGAGTCTATGGTGGGCCTGTCCCGAGAGATGCTGGGTATGTTATCTCTCGCGGACCATGTCGTCGCTGCTCTGGCTGAATATTTTCCACCAGGGGAGTTTGATGACGCTCAGGCGCCTTTTCGCGTTTTGTCACAGGCTCTTATGAACTTGACTCACGCTCACGCCTGTAACACGGCCAATTTGGAGCTGGCACGCCGGGATGCGGTTTTGGATTCTTTACCATCCCTTCCTTCTGAGCAACGTGCTGTTCTGAGGTCTGCCTCTTTGGTAGGACCTCAGTTGTTCCATGGTTCCGTGGAAGCTGTTCGTGGCGAAGTTCTTCGTCATTCGAAGGACCAGCTTTTGCTGAGACAGCTTGACCCACCTGCTGCTGCGGGTGGGGGTCGTTCCAGGCCCGCCAAGCGTGCTGCTGCGTCTGCCTCGTCGGCGACGTCGGCTACGCCTTCGGCTCCGTCTGCTCCTTCTGCTCATAAGAAGCGCCGACGTGGCCAGGCCCGCTGGCAGCCTCAGGCTGGAAAGTCTCAGGACTCTGTCACTTCCCGAGGTGGTTTCTCCTCTCGGGGGCCTCGTCGAGGCCGCAAGTGAAGGTTCTCACCTCGATTCGCCTCCAGTCGGAGGAAGGCTGTCGCTGTTTTACGACCGTTGGACAGAGATAACGTCGGACTCTTGGGTCCTCGACGTCATTCATTCCGGTCTGCGACTGTCCTTCCATCGGCACCCCAGTTTATCTCGGGTGCCCCTTCCGACTCAGGTCCCTTCAGATTCTCTGCGTCGGGACCTTCTGGTGCAGGAGATCGACAATCTCCTCACCAAAGGGGCGATCGAGGTGGTCAGGAACGCCCTTTCACCGGGGTTTTACTCGAGACTTTTCTTGGTGCCGAAGAAAAACGGCCAATTTCGTCCTGTCATCGATCTGAGTACCCTGAACGAGTACATAATTGCTCCTCGTTTCAGTATGGAGACTTTCCGGTCGGTTCGACGTTCAGTTCATCAGGGCGATTTTGCGGCCAGTATCGACCTGAAGGATGCCTACTTCCATGTACCCATTCATCTGGCGTCACGGAAATACCTTCGGTTCTCGTTTCGGGATCGAGTTTTTCAATTCAGAGCTCTCCCGTTCGGTTTGAACCTGGCTCCTTGGGCCTTCACCCGACTGATGTCACATGTGCTTGCTTTCCATCGCACTCAGTCGGCGGTGACTTCGTCCGCCTACCTAGACGACATCCTCCAACGGCACCACGATGCTGCTGTTCTGGAGTTCGATGTCCGGCAGTTTCTTTGCCTGCTAGCGTCGCTGGGTTTCAGAGTCAATCGCGAGAAGTCGGATCTTCTTCCTTCTCAGCGATTCCGTCATTTGGGGATGGATTTCGACACTCTTCACAATGTAGTGTCGGTTCCCCAGGCTCGGGCGACGATTCTTTCCGCCTTGACTCGGGACCTGCTTCAATCTTCCTCGGTCTCGGCCAGGACTTTCCTTCGGATGCTGGGCCTTTGCGGTTCGGTGACCGATCTCATTCCGCTCGGTCGCTTGTTTGTCCGACCTCTCCAACACTTCCTGTTGGATCATTGGCGTCCGAATGTAGATCCGCTGGACCTGGAACTCACTATTCCTCGGTCTCTGCTTTGTCACCTCCGCCCTTGGGCAAATATTCCCTGGCTGACACAGGGTGTTCCGTTGGATCTTCCTTTGGCCGATCGCATCCTTACTGCGGATGTCAGCGATCGGGGCTGGGGTGCGACGTTGGACCCTCTCGGTCTGTCTACTCACGGAGAGTGGGACAGCGAGCAGGTGGGCCTTCATATCAACCAGAAGGAGCTCCTTGCTCTTCTGTTGAGTTTTCGGCTTTGGATCCCTCATCTGTCGGACCATGTTGTCCTACTTCTTTCAGACAATTCGACAGTAGTGGCCTACATACGGAATCAGGGAGGCACTCATTCGATTCCTATGTATCGGCTGTCTCGGGATCTTCTTCTGTTGGCACGGGATGTGAACGCTCGGGTGTCCATTCGACACATTCCCGGGCATCTCAACGTCCTAGCAGACTCCCTGTCCCGACGCGACAGTGTCCTTCCAACCGAATGGATGCTACATCGGTCGGTGTTTCAGGCGATTTGCGAGCAGTGCGGTCGTCCTCAGGTCGACCTTTTCGCTACTCGCTGGAATCATCAGGTAGAGACTTTTGTCTCCCCTTGTCCAGATCCTCTGGCATTTGCAGTAGACGCTCTGTCTCTGGACTGGACAGGCTGGGTCGGCTATGCCTTTCCTCCTGCACCGATTCTTCCTCAAGTTTTAGCGAAGATTCGTGCTTGCAGTTGCAGGATCATTCTAATCACACCCCTGTCTCCACAGAGGGTGTGGATCAATCTGCTGCGGCCTCTATTGGCCGATCGACCGATTCGTCTACCTCTACGTCGCGATCTTCTTTCACAGGGTCGTCCCAGGAAGTATCACAACAACCTGGCGAGCCTGTCCCTTCACGCCTGTCTTTTATCAGGTCCAGTCTCCGACGTAGAGGTTTTTCGAGACGATCAGTGGAGTGCATTTCTGCATCGCGGCGACCTTCCACTGGAATGACTTATGCCGCCAAGTGGAAGGTTTTCTGCCGCTGGTGTTCAGATCACAATGTGAATTACCGTGATCCGTCTATCGCTCAAATTGCGGATTTTCTGGTTTTTCTTTTTGACTCCAAGGGCCTCCAGCCTATTACGATTAAGGGCTATCGGTCTATGCTGTCTGATACTTTCTCTTATGTGGGAAAGCGGTGTATCGGTCGTAATCTTTTCCTCTCCAAACTTATTCGGCACTTTTCTTTGAAGAGGCCTCGAGTTTTGCGTCTTACACCCAAGTGGAACTTGGCATGGGTGTTGCACTGTTTGGAGGGGGCGCCTTTCGAGCCTTTATCTGAGACCGACATGCGTTTTCTCACCTATAAGACGGCTTTTCTTCTAGCGTTTACTTCTGCTCGTCGAGTCAGTGAGCTTCATGTGCTATCTGTTGATTCTGCCTTCTTCCGAAATGAGGCTAACAGTGTCACATTCACTACTGATTGCTCTTTTCTGGCTAAGAATCAACTCCCCGATTCGGTACCTCCTCCCATCTGCATTCGGGCTCTCCCTGCTGTAGATGGACGGAGGCCTCTTCTTTGTCCTGTTCGTGCGGTCAAGACTTACATTACTCGCACTCAGTTCATTAGGAGGGATCGGAAGAGATTTTTTCTGTCTCTCATTCCTAAGCGGCAGTCTATCTCTTCCCATTCTATTTCCAGGTGGATCTGTCTTGCAATCAAGCTGGCTTATTCTCGCTTGTCTGCATCGGATCTTGTTTCGAACCGGCTTAATGCTCACGAGGTTCGTGCCATTTCTACATCCTGGGCGTTCTCCAATTCTGTTTCGCTCCGTGATGTTATGAATGCGGCTTACTGGAGGAATGCTTCTACCTTCTCCTCCTTTTATCTCCGCCACCTTCAGCAGCAATCTGAGGACCTTTATTCTTTAGGCCCTCTCGTTGCTGCTCAGGCTGTGGTGCACCCTCGTTAAATTGTTTTTGTCGAGGTTGCGCTTCTCTCAGCCTTGTTCTTTTCAGGTGCCTTCTCTCTTTCTTCATTACAGGTTTTAGTTTTTGTTCTCTGCCATCCTTGCTTTCGTTCTGCTATTCTTGTTGGTATTGGTTATGTGATTCACCTCCTCCTATTGTTTATTCAGCCAATTGTAAACAATTGTGAGTAGGTTGAAAAGAAATTAAAATTTTTTAGTAAATTTTGTTTCTTAACATACCTACCACAATTGTTTACCGGAGGCCCACCCTCCTTGGGGATATCTTTGATATCGATGCCTCCCCGCTAAATCACAAACTTCTCGTTGGCGGAAATACGGAATTGACGTCACGGTTGTTGCGCATGCGCTCGGTAAACGCAACAGGTGTGCAGAGAGAGTACCTGTAATTTCGAGCGCTGGTCTCGCTCGACCCTTTTTTTCGATCTTTTTCGTGCTTTTGATCTCTAGTACTTTTCCAACTCGTTTGGAAAAGATTCTAAAAGCTTGAGTTAGTTCCGAAGTAGGGCTTGCACTTATGTTACAGCCAATTGTAAACAATTGTGGAAGGTATGTTAAGAAACAAAATTTACTAAAAAATTTTAATTTCTATACCTTGTGTTTGGGACTTCCCATGTGGCAAACCTTCTGAATTGCCTATCACCAAGCAATATGTGACGACTTCCCACCTAGCTAATCTTTTTTAATTTTCTTACAATCAGTTAAGATTTTAAAAGTTGGCCAGTACAACTTGGTGTAGAAGAGCACAATAGGTATTAATCTCCAATTATGGTACAGTGGAGCCCACTTAATTGGATATCTCTTAACTGAATAACCCTGTTAATTGAATATAATTTTCCCAACACAAAACTATTTACCATACCCCCAATACAAATTTGCCATATTAATTGAATATAGTTTATAGAGTAAACTGTTAACTGAATAAAAAATCTTTGACCTGTTGAGAAATTACTCTGACTCTC
This sequence comes from Pictodentalium vernedei, assembly GCA_031216915.1. Lineage (NCBI taxonomy): Eukaryota > Metazoa > Mollusca > Scaphopoda > Dentaliida > Dentaliidae > Pictodentalium > Pictodentalium vernedei. Next base: position 170,846,309 of record CM062290.1, on the reverse strand, counting down.
CCCAGTTTTCCTTTGTTTATAGACCAGTTTGACCTCAGTACATCCAATACAGGCATTTGATCTATTATGGGTCACAGTCAAACAAGATATAATAGAATAAATGCCAAATTTATCTCTAGAATACAGGAAAGTGACACAATCCCTGTTAATTGAATACTCCTGTTAACTGAATAATTTTCACTGGCAAAGTGGCGATTCAATTAACAGGCTTCTATATATTATACTACATACAACATTACAAATACAGAACATAATAAGAAATGTTTATTTATACATGTATTTTTCAATAACTTTTTTATCTGTCACATAATTTTAAGAATAGAGAAATTACAAGTAAACTACTTTAGTAGTCTACTCCAAAAATTGTCATTTTTTAACATCCTTCACAATGAAGTAAAAATATTGAAAATTTCAACATTCAAATTTTTCTTATATACCAATTAGGAATTTAACCAATTCATTGAGTGCTGTCAAACAAGGTAAAAAAAGGTTGGATTAGTTAAATTTCAAGTTGCATAAAAATTAAAAATCTTTCTGTTAAGTCCAAACTTGTGCAATATCTGAAGCTAGTATTTATAGTTTATTTCCTTCTCTCACCTTTGTGTGGTTGACAAGGACAAATCAGGGGTGGAATTAATGATAAATACGATACAATAGCTGCAAAAATTTCTAAAACTGATAAAAAAATTAAATAATGTAAGTCAAAATGTGTTGAATATACATTGACTTGCAAGTATTGCAGACCCTTTTAATTATGAGACAAAAAAAAGTATCTAGTTTACGAAAATCATAGATGATATCGATATAATTTTGAAACCGACTATAGACAAATCTTCTGAAGCTGTGAAATCAAGAAGTTTGGCTAGGTGCAACATGACAATTTGAAAAGGTTTGCTGGGTGAGAATGAACCAGGCAGGATTTGGAAAACTTGACTGGGTGAAGCTTGGTGTAGAAGAGAGGAATAGATATTTCCTAATTATTGTGGCATTGAAGCTTATAAGTTGAGATGTAACTCAGAGAGTCATTTCAATTACTGTTTTACATCAGACTTCATTCAGCAAGATCAAACAATACCAAGTGCTATTGTCATTATAAAATTTAGAAAAGTTTACAAACTAACTCTTTGAACTCTTGCAGTATCTTCCATACTTATTATTTGGGGGTACAGGGCTTAAATTTCGTCTAAATTTGTGAGAATCCATTTGGATTCTCGTGAAAATGGTTGCGAGAATCCATACCTACTATGAGTGTCCCAGGATTCCATGACGCCTCCATGATTCAACCACTGTTGAATACTGATAACACATGTTAACCTTTTACCCAACACACCTTTTTAATTTTTAAAACTAAATTTTATAATTTTTAAATAATAAATAATAAATAAATGATAAAATAATTAAATGAACAATATTTACCAATAAAATCTTACAAATATGGCTGTCGTTGGAACCGGCTCAACGAGCCGGTTCCAATGACAGCCATATTTGTGTAATTTTATTGACAAAGTGTCAGGATACTTCAGGTCATGTTAGCCTTCTATTGGTTAATTTGTTGCCATTGTGTTAGATAAATGGTTAAATTGACTCAATTTTTTTCACGCGAATCCTAGCAGAGGTGCAACAAGAATCTATATGGATTCTCGCCGGTTTTATTGCGTGAATCTTTGTCCGAATCGATTCTCGGATTCTCGTCGAAATATAAGCCCTGGGGTAGACCATTTAACATTTCCAGTGTGCAGCCTTAGGGTCGCACATTGAAAGTATTGATTGGTCTACCCCATACTTTAACTTAGTAGCCATCCTACTTAATGAAAGTATGACATATCATGTTCATGGACCAGAAAAGCAGCCTCTTATGTACAAGGATTTAAGTACTAGAGCCAATCTGAGTAAATTAACATACTAGTCTGAAGTTCAGTGAATGTAGCCAAATCAAGAAAATGTTACACTGTTTTGTTGCCTTTCAGGTGAATAAAAGGTGATTAAATTATATTTGCCCAATGCAAAGAGGCTTGATACATGCAGTTTATAAACTACTCACCTGGAACTTAATTAAGCAGCCCCCTGAAATGTTTCATGACAGTGAAGTTGCTGTTACTGATTATTATGTTTCAATGATTACTATGTCTTGCAGTACATTTCATCTTGTGAAGCGTGCTGTTTCTGGTTGATAGCATACCCCAAACACATCCGAACACCCCAAACACTACTCACATTTTGCTAAGGATCATTCCTATCCATCTACGTATTTGATATATGAAAGGTCAAATATGTGTAGTTTTAAGTCTGTTTGATACATAAAAGTTAAATGTGTATACCGGTAGTATAAAGTTTGTTTATTTGTTTCAGATATTAAATCACATACAACATTACAAACACAGAACATAATTAGAAAGAATTTGTAATTTATGTATACATATATTTTTTAATAACTTTTCTCATTATTACAAAATATTAATTACAGAGAAATTAAAAGCAAGAAAAATGTTTCTGATCAACCAACCTTGCAATTGTTTACTACAGGCTTGCACTACAGTGGAAGACCCTAACTCGGATAAAATACTCCCTATTTTAATCTTTCCCAAGAGATTTGGGAAAGAAAAGTGGTGCAAAAAACACCACGAAAAAATAAGTCAAAACTGGGCCGAGCGCCATCGATGCACACCCAGTATGGGACGCACCATGGCGGGTGGTGTGGAACGCTGTCATTTCGGGGCCCTTCAACTCAACCACGTCTGGTGAGAATTACTCCCCCTCCGTGGGGGATGTGTAGCTCCTCCCGCACCAGTGGGGGGTGGGCAATGCTGTCGTTTCAGGACCTCCCGCCTCGACCACCTCTGGTGAGAGTTATTAGCTCACCTGACTTTCAGTCAGGAGAGCTATAGTGATCACTCACCGTCCGTCGTCCGGCGTCCGTCGTCCTGCGTCCGTCGTCCGTGAACATGGTGTTTGCGTCTTCTCCTCCCAAACCGCTGAACCAATTTAATTGATATTTGAGATAATAGTTTGTTATGACATCGCAATTTGATTTTGTTCAAATCAAGATGCCCCGCTCGTGGGTAGGGCCACACCCAAAAAGTGTGCTGAAATCTTAAAAAATCTTCTTCTCATGAACCAGCAGTAGCAGAGACTTGATATTTGGTGTGCAGCTTCCTTTTGAGGTGTAGACTCAGATTTGTTCAAGAGAAGTTTGTGGGGCTATACTTGGCGTCGTTATGGGAGGGGCAAAATTTTTGGCCCCGCCCAAAATTTCTATTTTCCAAACCGAGAGGCTGATTTGAACCAAATTTTATGTGAGTGCTTATTGGGTCATAAGTAACTAATTTATGCTGATTTTTTTTTTCCCGTAGCCCCATGGGAACCGCAGGAGCTAAAAATAGAAACAAATTAAAACGCCCATATCTCCAAAACTGCACGGCACCAAGAATTTTTATTTGGTGTGAAGCTTCCTTAGGACCAACAGAAAGAATTGGTAAAAAAAAATTGCTATCGGTTTTATCATAGGGTACAGTTTCGGGACATTGAAAAAGTGCTGAGTCAGCACTTTTTAACACTGTAGGCAATGGGAAAAACATTAAAAAATCTTCTTCTCCAGATCCAGCAGGCAGAATCTTTTGATATTTGGTATGCAACATTGGAGGGTGGATCTGATTCAGGTTTGTTCAAACCGGCCCCCTGGGTTCATATTTGGGCTCAGTATAGGAGCCCGATTTCGAACTTAGTGCATTTCAGGCAAATTTCTTAAAAAATCTTCTTCTCCAGATCCAGCAGGCAGAATCTTTTGATATTTGGTATGCAACATTGTGGGGTGGATCTGATTCAAGTTTGTTCAAATCGGCCCCCTGGGTTTATATTTGGGCTCAGTATAGGAGCCCAAATTTGAACTTACTGCATTTCAGGCAAATTTCTTTGAAAATCTTCTTTTCCAGATCCAGCAGGCAGAATCTTTTGATATTTGGTATGCAACATTGTGGGGTGGATCTGATTCAAGTTTGTTCAAATTGGCCCCTTGGGTTTATATTTGGGCTCAGTATAGGAGCCAAAATTTGAACTTAGTGCATTTCAGGCAAATTTCTTAAAAAATCTTCTTCTCCAGATCCAGCAGACAGAATCTTTTGATATTTGGTATGCAACATTGTGGGGTGGATCTGATTCTATTTTGTTCAAATCGGCTCCCTAGATTCATATTTGGGCTCACTATAGAAGCTCGAATTTGAACTTAGTGCATTTCAGGCAAATTTCTTCAAAAATCTTCTTCTCCAGATCCTGCAGGCAGAATCTTTTGATATTTGGTATGCAACATTGTGGGGTGGATCTGATTCCAGTTTGTTCAAATCGGCCACCTGGATTCATATTTGGGCTCACTTTAGAAGCCCAAATTCGAACTTAGTGCATTTCAGGCAAATTTCTTTGAAAACCTTCTTCTCAAGATCCAGCAGGCAGAATCTTGTGATATTTGGTACGCAGCATCCTTAGGGGGGGTGAGATTCAAGTTTGTTCAAGCCATGTCCCTAGGTCCATATTTGGGCTCAATGTGGGAGCTTGAATTGTAACTTTGTTCAAAATGAGGAATTTTCTTAAAAAATCTTCTTCTTCAGATCCAGCAGTCGGAATGGTTTGATATGTGGTGAGTAGCATCCTTGGGGGGGGGGGGGGGGGGGGGGGGGGGGGGATTCAAGTGTGTTAAAGCCAAGTCCATGGGTCCATATGTGGGCTCCCTGTGGGAGCCCAAATTATAACTTAGTCAATATGAGGAATTTTTCTTTAAAAATCTTCTTCTTCAGATCCAGCAGTCGGAATGGTTTGATATGTGGTGAGTAGCATCCTTGGGGGGGGGGGGGGGGGGGGGGATTCAAGTGTGTTAAAGCCAAGTCCCTGGGTTCATATTTGGGCTCACTGTGGGAGCCCAAATTATAACTTAGTCAATATGAGGAATTTTTCTTTAAAAATCTTCTTCTTCAGATTCAGCAGTTGGAATGTTTTGATATTTGGCATGGAGCAACCTTAGGGGGCTGACTGAGATTCAAGTTTGTTCAAGCCAAGTCCCTTGGTTCATATTTAGGCTCACTATGGGAGCCTGAATGACAACTTAGTTCAAAATGAGGAATTTTATTTAAAAATCTTCAGATCCAGCAGATGAATGCTTTTGATATTTTTTATGCAGCATCCTTAGGGGGGTAAGATTCAAGTTTGTTCAAGCCATGTCCCTAGGTCCATATTTGGGCTGATTGTGGGAGCTCGAATTGTAACTTGGTTCAAAATGAGGAATTTTCTTTAAAAATCTTCTTCTTCAGATCCAGCAGTCGGAATGTTTTGATATTTGGTGTGCAGAATCCTTAGGGGTGTGAGATTCAGGTTTGTTAAAGCCAAGTCCCTGGGTTCATATATGGGCTTCCTGTGGGAGCCCGAATTATGACTTAGTTCAGTATGAGGAATATTCTTTAAAAATCTTTTTTTAGATCCACTGGTCAGAATATTTGGATATTTGGTTTCAGCTTTTCTTAGGAGGAGCAGATGCAACTTGTGGAAATCAATTCTCTGGGTTGCTATTTAGGCTACCATGTCAGGTGAGCGCCCTCAGGCCCCCTGGGGCCTCTTGTTCCCCTTCTGTGGGGGATGTGCAGTTTTGTTTTTTTTACCGTGCTGGATACTGCGGGAGCTGTTGGATTTCTGGTGAAGAGATGCCTGGTTCCGGGACTATGCGTCCTCTCCAGTCGACATCTGAGGCTGTCACTAGGGTTGTGACTCCTCCTTTGGAGGACGAGCTAGGTGGCTCTCTCCCCTTTTCCGCCAGTTCCAACAGCTCCCATCGTATCTTCTGCTACTGCTGTTCTGTCTACAACGTCATCGGGCACCGGTTTTAGCCGGCAGCGGCTTATCCCTGCAAGGGTCTGCAGGGATGTCTGTTGTGTGGTTGTGGGGGTATCAGCCTCAGTCTTCCCTGACTTCAACTCGGCAAAGTCGGAAGTGGCTGCCGATTGAACCCCCTGCTGTGTCCTCTCAGCTGTTGAGCACAGCAGTTTTATACCTGCAGTGGTCTGCTGCGGTGTCTGGTAATGTAGACGTGGGGGTATTGGCCTCAGCCTTCCCTGACTTCAACTCTGCGAAGTTGGAAGTGGCTGCCGGCCGGACCCTCTGCTGTGGTCTCTGCGCCTTCGAGTACCACAGTTTTGTCATTGGCGTTTTTCTGTCGACTCATTCTGGTCACATGGCCAGTTTTGTGGGACCAACGCCTTCTGTGCAGCCTGGACCTTCTGCCCTGCAGAGGTCCACGGCAACTCTCCTGAGTTCCCGCTATGTTGATCCTCGGGGTGTGTTGTACCCCTATACTTGTCTGCCCTCAGTTGTGTCGGCTGCCGCCCGTCGCCCCGATTCGGGTTTATTGGAGGATCGTGACCCTTCGCTGGTTAAGAGGGTCAGGTGTGAAGACACTTTGCTGGTTCGTCCCCATGTCGAACCGGCTAGTACAGGCAGTGAGCTTAGGGAGGCCCTCTCCTTACTCACTCAGATTCTGTCCAAGAGCCTTCCTGTTGCTTCCAGCAAGGCAGCGAGTGGTTTCCGGGCGCCCCCCTATGGCGCCGCCTCACGGGATTGGAAACAGACCGCTTTCTGATCCCTCTGGTGTTCCTACACCATGGGAGGCGTTGGCTGGTTTGCCCACGAGGGGCTATGTGTCTTCCGACTCCCGGGAAGAGTCAGACATCCTTGATGTCGAGAGCCAGCAGTCTTCTGACTTCGGGGCAGCTCTTGACTTTGTGGTTGGGTTCCTTTCGGATCATCAGTTGCGCGCCTACAGCCTGTGGAGCAACCTGCTTCTGGGCGTCTTCGACAGTGCCAGTCAGTACAGGTGGTTGAAACATTTTCAGCCTTGGACTCTAAACTGAGTTCCAAGGCTGTGAAGGATCCATTCTTCACCAGGGTTGACACCTTTTTGCCTCCGGTGCATTATCGTTACTATGATCTTGCCAATCCGTCAGTCTGCCAGACTTTGACGGTTTTTGAATCAGGATTCCAATTCCCTCGGGCTTTCCAAGTCCAAGTCTGCCATCATTCCTATGACGACTCTGGAGTCCATGTTGGGCTGATCGGGAGGAATGCTGGGTATGCTTTCTCTCTCCGATTACGTCGTCCCTGCCTTAGCTGCCTATCTGCCTCCAGATAGGTTTGACGATCTACAGGCTCCTTTGCGTGTGCTGTCCAAGACGCTCATGCATCTTACTCACATGCATGCCTGTGACACGGCTCTTTGGAAATAGTTTGAAGGGACTCTGTGCTGGACACAGGCCAATCACATCCTGGGGGCAGGGCACTGCTCTTCAATCTGCTTCTTTGGCAGGACTGCTACTATTTCATGGGGCCTGTGTCGACGGTCCGGAATGATGGTTCACGTCATTCCAACGATCAGCTGCTGCTTCGTTAGCTTGATCAGCCTTCTAGGGGAGGCAGGGACCGTTCAAAGCCTAACAAGTACCCTTCTGCTTCCTCTGCGAAGCAAAGGGCTGATCCTTCTGCCTCCGCTTCTACTTCTTACTCACTGGGTAGGGGTAAGCGTCGGCAGGCTAGAGGGAAGTCTCAGGATTCTTCATTCAGTAGAGGAGGTGGTTTCTCCTCTCGTGGGCCTCGTCGGGGCTCGAACTGAAGGTCCTCACCTCGATTTGTCCCAGGTTGGAGGAAGGATAGCAGAGTTCGCAGACTGTTGGGCCACCATCACATCCGATCCTTGGGTGTTTGATGTTGTTTGGTCCGGGCTGCGAATATCCTTCCGAAGACACCGCACTCTGTCCAGAGTGCCTCTTCCAACCACAGTTCTTTCAGATGTTTTACGCCGGGAGCTTTTGTCCCTGGAGATAGACAATCTCCTGGCCAAGGGGGCATTCTAGGTCGACAAGAACAATCAGTCAGTGGGGTTTTATTACCGCCTGTTCTTGGTGCCGAAGAAGGACAGCCTCTGACCGGTTATCGATCTGAGTATCCTGAACCAGTCTATCATTGCTCCCAAATTCAGCATGGAGACGTTCAGGTCGGTCTGCCGTTCCATTCACCAGGGAGATTTCGCTTCCAGCATTGACCTGCGAGATGCTTACTTTCACGTTCCGATTCATCAGGTGACATGGAAGTATCTCAGGTTCGCTTTTCTGGGGCAAGTTTTCGGCCTCAACCTGGCTCCTTGGATCTTCACCCGACTGATGTCGCATGTGATAGCCTTCCATCGCACAGAGTCCAGGGTGACTACTTCGGCATATCTAGTCGATCTCCTCCAGAGGCATTCCAATGCTGCCTTACTGGAGTTGGATGTCGACACTCTGTTGAGCTTGCTCAAGGAGTCAACGAGGAGAAGTCGGATCTGGTCCCTTCTCCGTCGTTTTGTCTTCTGGGGATGGCCTTCCGCACTCAGTTCAATACGGTGGCGGTTCCCCAGGCCAGCGCTGTAATTCTCTCAGCTTTTGCTCTGACTCTGTCCCAGTCCACAACCGCGACAGCACGGGGTATTCTCCAGCTGCTCGGTCTCTGCGGTTCGGTGACGGATCTCATTCCTCTAGGTCGGCTGCATGTCAGACCTCTCAAACACTTTCTGCTCAGTCGTTGGAGGCCGAATGTTGATTCTCTGGATCTGATGCTTCAGTTACCAGAATCTCTTCATCCTCACCTTCTCCACTGGACAAATGTTCCGTGGATCATGCAGGATGTCCCGTTGGACTTACCCACGTCCGATCACGTTCTGACGGCAGATGCCAGCGATCTCGGATGGGATGCAACGTTGGATCCTCTAGGTCTTTCCCTTCATGGGATGTGGGACCAGGATCGGGCATCTCTACACATCAACCAGAAGGAGCTTCTTGCTCTTCTTCTGAGTTTCACGCAGTGGATCCCTCACCTGTCAAATCGTCAGGTCCTTCTGTTGTTCAACAATTCGACAGTGGTTGCTTCATTCAGGGCGGCACGCATTCGGTTCCAACGTATGAATTGGCTCGGGATTTTCTGCTGCTCACTCAGGATTTCAATGCCGGGGTGGTTGTTCGTCACATTTCCGGTCGTCTGAGCATCCTAGCCGACACCCTGTCCCGACAGGGCAGGTTCTTTTCCACCGAGTGGATGCTCCACATGGTGGTGTTCCATCGATCTCTTTGCATCTTGGAACCATCAGGTGGAAACTTTTGTGTCCCCGTGTCAAGATGCTCTGGCTTTCGCCAAGGACGCTCTGGCCCACCCCCTTGGACGGTCTTGTCGGCTACGCCTTCCTGCTGGTTCTGATTCTGCCTCAGGTTCTAGCCCAGATGTGAACCTGCAGTCATCGAATCCTTTCGATCACACCCCTGTCGCCTCGGTGGGTGTGGATCAATCTGCTCTGCTCTCTGTTAGCGGCAGTTCCGGCATGTCTCCCTCTACGTCACGACTTTCTTTGCCAAAGTCTCCCGAGGAGGTTTCAAGTTGACCCGACTTCATTGTGCCTTCGCGCATGTCTTTTATCGGGTCCTGTCTCCTCTGTAGTAGTTTTTAGAGACAAGCAGTGGAGTTGCTTCTCTTCAAGGAGGCACTCACTCCACTGGTTTAGCCTCTGGCTAAGTAGAAGGTTCTTCTGTCGTTGGTGTGCGATCACTCTGTTGCTTCTGTCACTCCTTCAATCACACCACTTGCAGAGTTTCTGGTATATGTTTGTTTCTGGGGGTCTGCAGCAATGGGTACAAGTCCATGCTTCGGAGACCTTTTTCATATGTGGTACCACATTGTTTCGACACTCATCCTTGCCTCTCCAAGCTTGTTCAGCTCTGTTCCTTGAACAGGCCTAGGACCTTGCAGTTTACTTCAAGATGGACACTTTCTTGGGCGCTGCTCTGCTTTGGGGGGGGGGGGGGGGTGCACCTTTATCCTGGATGGATATGCATTTTCTCAGATGCCAGAGCTCTCCTGCATCCTTTTCTCAATGGATTTGTCTTGCTATTCGTGCAGCTTCCGCTCGGCTAGCTACTGGTGATTGTATTACCAATCATTTTTTCTGCCACAAGGTGCATGCATCATCTTCCTCTTTTAATAACTCCGTCATGTTGTCGGATGTTATACTGGCAGCCTACTGGAGAAATGCAACCTTCTTTTATCTGTGACTGTTGCAGGAGCCGACAGAGGACCTTTGACCTACACGCCCTCTTTCTTCGGCTTAGGCTGTTGTCTTTCCCAGCCATTCAGACTTTTTTATAGGGTCAGTTCCAGCTCTGTGCTGTTACTGCCCTTTCTGTCTGTGCATCGCACTTCACCATATGCCTCATCTTTCATTGTCTTTTACTAATGTTTGTGATGCTATAGTTTGATAGGCCTAGGGATCTCTTCCTCTGTCCACGGTTCCAGTGCAATTGAGTTATGTGTGGGTAGGTTATGTGATTCCCTCCATCCTATTGTCTATTCAGCCTGTAGTAAACAATTGCAAGGTAGGTTGATAAGAAATATAAATTTTATAGTAAATTTCCTTTCTTATTATACCTACCACAATTGTTTAATTATTCTGGTCAGAATCCTTCCTCCCTGCTGATCACATAACTCCTGTGTTGGCAGAATCAAAAGAATGATGAATTGATGACTCACTGCGCATTGGTTAACGGAAGTCGTGGATTTGTACTAAGGAAGAGCGCTTGGCCCAGTTTTGGCTTATTTTTTCGTGGTGTTTTTTACACCACTTTTCTTTCCCACATCTGTTGGGAAAGATTAAAGTAGAGAGTATTTTATCTGAGTTAGGGTCTTCCACTGTAGTGCAAGCCTGTAGTAAACAATTGTGGTAGGTATAATAAGAAAGGAAATTTACTATAAAATTTATATTTCTTGGGCACTTTGCTCATCATTTAATTCTGAAAAAAATTTCCAACTGCACCAAATGGGAAGCTAAATTTGCAGAAGCAAAAGAAAAACTTTGAAATATCAAATATGAATAATTTTAGTATTGAATATATGCTGACTTGAAAGAATTACAAACAGTTTCTATCAAGAGAAAAAATTATGATCTAATTTGTGAAAATGTAGATTATAATGATGTGAATCTGAAACAGACCATAGGCAAATCTTCTGAAGGTGTGAAATTGCAAGGGTTGGTGGCTAGATACAACACAAAAATTTCAAATGGTTGGCTGAGTGGGAATGAACTAGGGCCCTGCAAAACACACATTTTCAGTTCAAAGCTAATCTCAAATTGAACTGAGTCTATTATTTGAAATTGAATTGAACCTCAAATCCAATATACACGTTTGGAAGTCCCAACTGATAAATTAGTCCAACTAATGAGCCCATCATCGATATTGCTTGGGAATTTTAAATTTGCTTTTAGCAGTGGTAGTGACGTGAAACTGGAATTAGCAAGGATGCCGGCATGGGTACAGATGCTTTTTATATTAATATAGTGGAAATTTCACCCAGTTTTTATTTTCAATATTATTTCTGTACAATTTCTATCTCAGCTATACATTTTGTGAGACAACTAAGATGACTGATACTAAGCGAAATTCCAGTGAAATGGTTTGGAGGAAAACAAATCAGGCAACCATTTTCAAATTGATCTGAATAGCAACTTAAGATTCGAAATCAAATCGAATATCAACCCTTTGCAGGGTCCAAGGATGAACCATGTAATCCTTCTGTCAATCAACCATTCATGGTCAACACTTGGGCTTAAAATTCATAGGAGAATCACAATTAATTCTCACAGATGATTCTTCTAAAGAAAATAATTAGATAAACTTTGATTCCAGCAGAATGTTCATTTGATTGTTGTCGTTGATTCTAAAAGGGCCTTAACTCCTTGCCTCCTTCTGGCAGTTATTCCTGCCCGGGACAGGAAATCCCTTTCCAGTAAAGTGAGCCAAATTTGAGGATATTTTACCAAATTTTCCCCCATAAGTTGTATAAGTTATTTAACCAATAATTTCTTGTATTTAATGAATTTTCCTCAAATCTAGTCATGGCTGCTTCACAGCAGCCATGACCAGATTTGATGAAAAATATTTTAAAATTACTCTGAGTTGAAGGCCTGAACAATTCTACCTAATTTTTGTTTGTTCCCTCATAAGCCAATGGTTAATTAATTTTCAGTTTAGTATTATTTGTTTTTTGGCCAAAATAATATCGCATTTTCTTTATTATTGACTCTGTGAATGGATCACCTTTATACGGCCAGGAGAATACACCATTTCAGTTGTTTCTTCATCCATTGAAATGCCAGATTATTGCCTAATTTTTGCCAGATTACTATAGCTGGTCTGGTGTTATTAAGGCTATAATGTTGGCTAATGGTACATTTTGTTATAGGTTGTTCCGTAACCCTGGCCATTGAAAGTTCTACTTTTTGAGGCAACCTACACATCCAAGGAAGCAGTGTGTAATTCCCAAATGATAAAATATGCATCTTGTGGAAAGGAATATATTATGCAATTTCCCAAACAGGAATATAATTAATAATTTATGATATCCTCACTCTGCATTTTGTTCTGATAACCTGGAATAATGCTAAACTGAAAATTAACTGACTATGGTCTAATAAGGTAACACTACGCCTTCGGAGCAGTGTATAGGCAGCCAAGACTTAACTAGAAACCACTGCCAAGATTCAATAACTTCCATCAGCAAGATGACCAAATGCCTGTATGTTGGAATATATGTTCTACATGTACATGTACATGTAACTTGATGTAAGGTAAGAAACTCACATAAATTGGAACCAGAGGTGGACTGGCCACATGCTCCACCGGGAAAATTCCTGCTGGGCCCACTATTGGTTTCCCTCTGGGGCCCCCCCAAACTGATGTAGCGCAATACCTGTGGGTGCGAGAAATTTCATGAAAATGACCAAAAGGCGAAATGGATCTGATTGCAAAGACTGGCAGTATATCGAAATGTTCTCCTTGTGGACTGATTTTTCGATAAACCAGCAGTCCAATCTGCCATTGATCGCTGAGAAGAAATGAAACAGCCTTCCTTCAATTTGAAAAATTCAAAATTTTCTCTGCTTAGGCTGAACTTTAGTCTTTCCAACGGGGTTCCCACCCCCACCCCACTGGTAGAAACATGCCGAATGAGCAATGAAGATGACACAAAAATGCCATCGAAATGTCCTCTATGTTGACTGCCATTGTTCGCTCAAATGCAAGGAAGCCACATTCATTCAGTTCGAAAAATCTAAATTTTCTCTGGCCCCTTTGGTGCATTTCCTGGTAACATTTCTTGGCCCAGTTCACCCCTGAATGGAACTTGGCCTCTCAGGGTTAAACTCCAGTAAATATACAAGTAAGAGGTTTGTTCCAACTATGGAATATCTAGGGTTACATTCACAAGAATATAACAGTACTCTCAATTTCTAAACTATTTATTAAGAATCAAAATTTGATTCTGGCAGCAGAAATATGAGAGAATTGAATTGAAACTGATTTGCGTGAATTGGAACACATTTTAAGGTCTTTCATATTCTGTAACAAATCATAAGAAGTCCATGCAGTGTGTAAGCTGGTGAACCTTCAAGTTAATTCTAGTGGTGGTCTATAATGCTGGGACATTGTGCTTCTTACCATTTTCAAAGAATTTTTGCAAAATTTGAAAAAATAATATTTAAAATAATACATTTTGATATTGTCTCTATTTGATAAAGGGTTAACAGGGAACTTTCTATTTAATTGTGATAATACTTGGGATAATCAATTTTTATGGCCCAGAAAAAGATTGTTTGGGGGCATATTGTGTTTGTCATTTCCATCTGTCCATTTGTCTGTCTGTCTGTCTGTCTGTTGGTCGGTCGGCCAGTCTGTCTGTCTGTCTGTCTGTCTGTCTGTCTGTCTGTCTGTCTGTCTGTCTGTCTGTCTGTCTGTCTGTCTGTCTGTCTGTCTGTCTGTCTGTCTGTCTGTCTGTCTGTCTGTGTCGCTGCAAAAATGTTTTTGTTCAATGGAAGTGAAGGTCACAGATCAACGTCATAGTTTGGGGGCATCCGTGGTCACTGATAGTCTTGTTTTACATAAGAGGTGGTTAGCAGTGTTCACGTTTTTGGGAGCCAATGGTGCTAAGTGCAGAAAAACTTCATTTGGCACAAAAAATACAGCATTTGGCAAACCAAATTTGGCACCCAAAATACACTTGGTAGGTCTCAAAGGCGTTGTGGTTTATTATTTCAGTGTATCGTTTTCCATAAAATCACTGTCTGATGATACACACAAGAATTCTTGCCTGTAGTGGGGGGGGGGGGGGGGGGGGGGGGGGGGGCGGCAGGGTGTAGGGGTGCTAATGGAATTTCCCACTTCTTATACATTTTGTAATGGCAGTCAGAATATTGCCTATTTAGTATTGGAAAGAAATGGTCACACCCTCCCCCTCCTCCCCCATCTGCATCCCCATAGCTATGCTTGTGTAATGCATTGATAATGATGTCAAATGTTACATCTTACCAGGCCTAAAATTTTTTTTCTTTTTGCAAGAATCAGTTTTGATTTTGCAAAACCCCAGCTGTGGGGCCCTGCAAGGCTTCGAGATTCAATTCAGTTTCAGATCTTTAGTTGATCTTCGATTCGATTCAATTCAAAATCAGCTGCCCGACTTGTTTCCTTTCACATCTTCACACAGGAATATTGCTTGGTATTAGTCATTATGGTTGTCTCATAGTGTATGGTTCAGATGGAATTTGTATGTAAATAATGTAATTTCATGTATGTTAACATAAATAGCATCTGACCCATGCCACCTCCTATGCTAATTCCAGTCTCACTAGCCTCTACCACTGTTGAAAACAAAGTTAAAGTTTCCATACAATGTTGATGATGAGCTGTTGCTAGTGGCTAGTCCTGTGCAGTATTTAGTGCTGCTAAGTCTTGCACCCGTAAATGGTAATATTCCAACTAAATCATCAAGGTATGCCTTCCAGAAAAGCATGCCTTGATGATGTAGCTGGAATATTTTATCTGTCGGGACTTGAGCCGTCACAGTTGGAACAATCAGGTTTACAGTCCCCCTCTCTTTTTTGGACATCTTCAACACGCCAAGAATTTGATTTGAGATTCGATTCAGATTTCCAATATTAGAACCAATTCAATTCACGATTTCATTCGAATAAAAAATGTGTAATTCACAGGCCCTACCCTGCTGTGAGGATAAAATTTAATTTTTGATAGTGCTTGTATATCCTTGTGAGTGCAACCAGTGTGTATTACATAGTGAAAAAACAACTATGTAGAACCCATGTTCCAACATAAAGACTTTTTGTGGTCTTGCTGATAAGTTGCAGTGTCTTGCCAATAATTTCTTGTGAAGTCTAGGCACCCAAGTGTACACTTTACAGTACACCACTGCTAAATCAAAGTATTACCTTATCTTACAGTCACTATGGATTGGTGGTAATCCACAGATGGGCAGTGATTTCCACACATGCATTTATCAGGTAATAAAACTTATCATCAGCAAAATATTAATTAAAGAAGCACAAGGTTGTACCATTATAATGAGAAGTCACATGATATGGGTTTGTTGAAATTTTTTGAAAAACTTGAAAAAATAATATTTAAAATAATAAATTTAAATATCATATGCATTGAGAGAAAGGGTTAAGAACTCTTTCAGTATCTATGACAAGAATGTAATGGACATTGTACAAGAATCAGAGTCAATTCTTATTGCTTTCCTTGTTAGAATCAATTCTGAGTCTCACATTAACACTTTACCTAACATGAAAAGCAGACGACACTTGCAAACAAAATTCTTGAATAACTCATTTTTTTCATTTTTTTCTCAAAAACATAGGTTATGACCCCTCATTGGAATGAGCTCAGTGAGCTCATTCCAATGAGGGGGTCATAACCTATGTTTTTGAGACAAAAAATGAAAATTAAATGGCGCTTTTTGTGAATAGCGCTGGCCAGTTTTTGCAGTTACGTTGGGTAAAGGGTTAAGTTTAAACCTTGCTAAGAGCTGAAATGGTTAACTGCTTAATCGTTAACCTGCTTAAATGTTAACCAATGATCAATGTCTTGGTAGATCAAAAAAGTAATTGATCGAGTTCCCCGTGGGAACTCTGGGAAGTAAAGAAGCGTTTGTTTACCATGGTAAACAAGCTTTGTTTCACTGGTAAAGCAGGACCCAGTCACCAATCCTTGGGGTGGAAATCCTGTAAAATGGGCAATATGGGTATAAACAGTTTACTAAACTTTAGCGGGGGAGGAATTCGCTAGAATTGTGCACTTGGTGATACCTTCCTGAAACTTGGCATGATGTAAGGGTAGGCATCAGAGATTTCAAAATCGATCGGCTACAAGTTGGCACCATCCTCTAGCCACCACTAGCAGCGAAATCCAAAATGGCCGCCAAGCGGATCGAAAAAAAGCTATTTTCGCCGATCGCACAACTGAAGCTCCAAACCTAACACCATACATGTGCTGTAATTGATGTGAATGATGGAGTGAAGCCCTTGGAACAAGTTGGGGGGAAGATTAATGGATAATGGGATCAGAATTTCCGTCGATGTGTGCGTCTGTGTGTCTGACTGTCAGTATGATCGTCCGTCCGTAGATAAATTAGTGTTGAATGTTTCTCGGGAATGCAATGGTCAAATGAACATGGTATGAGAGATTCCTGTCAACACATGAACAAGGGTACTCGATAGTATGCAGCAGTGGGGATACTTGGACATTTGATAATCCAATTAAAGTGACAGTCTATTCTCAACTTCCGGCATTTTCGATAGATTTATTTTCTAAGAAAATAAAACTATCAAATTTCTAGAGGAGTTCTGGTTCAATCTCAACACCATAGCGACACGTCTGCCAGCAAGGGCAGTGCTGGAATGAACTCGGGATGCATTAGTTCCCGTTGTTAATTATACAATGTTATCTTGCCAGTATAGAACATTGGCAAAATGGGACTAGAAGGGGTGAGTGTATGTTTGCAGTCATTCGAGGTACAGGAATATTTTTTGACTACAAGTAGTATTCTTCATTTTCGGCCAGTTAAGATGTGGTGTGTTCCAAGTCAGGATTAATGTTGCCGACACTTAATGCCCATCCCTCATGGTATGCTACTTTACCAGGGATATAGAGATATAGCCACCACTGGGAGCCAAAACATGACCTTTGATGTCGATGAGTGGTCGAAATGTTTTAGCGAATAACTTATCGAAATATGATCCGGTATGGCAATTTGATACCTTACGTTAGATTTATTAGATCAACTCAGGTATGGATTCATTGAGACATGAGTGCGCTACAAGATGAAGGATTTCCAAGTTGATTTGCTATGGAGTAGGAACTGACTAGTCACATGTGGCCTATGGCCAGAGAAAGACAAGGATACCATAGATGAACACACGGGTGAACGAAGGTATCAACTGTTGTACAGAGGCAAAATAGTTGGGGATATTGTATCATGCTATGCATGAATTAACACCGTCTTGTGCAGTAAATAACAGACTATTTTCCGAAATCTAAAACTGTATTCCTATACCCCGGACAATGTAGCAAGCCACATGGGATGAACATTTGTTAGCAAAATCAACTCAACTAGAAACATGACATGTGTTAACTGGCCGAAAATGGAAAAAAAAATACCAGAATAGGAGATGACTGGTCCTAACATGACAGTATACTACTCAATATTGTTACAACAGCCACCTTCACACTTACACAAAGGTGTGCACCTTAATCCAGCTTTCAAGCATTTGCAATTGCCCTTGCAGGCCTTGGCACAACTACAGTGGAGCATCAGTGCACATGCAGCACTTGCGTCTCCTAGGTGAGTCCAAAATGGGACCAGAATATTGAGACGTGGATTCCACTCCCATCCGTACTGTGATGGGTCTGGCACACATAAGTGTTTCTGCAGAGCACGATGCCAAATGAAAGATGACACAAGAATTACCCTTTTTACATGTTGATACAGAGCTGCTTTGGTGGGCGGGATGTTTTCCATAGACTTAAGGCCATGTGTGAACATATGCCGTCTCGCATCATTGACACGTGTACTGACACAACTGTTACTGTACATCTGTATGGTGAGTTTTTCGATATGCTGCATATGAGGGGAATCCTCTGAAAAGACTTGCGGATTCTCAGTCAATTCTATCATCATTTCAGTTGATGCGGGAAAATTCATCCATGCATTCCATCCTGTCTTCTTCCCAATGCCGAGCATGCTGGATGTTACATCACAACCTGTGAAGGCGTGGAAGAAAGTCAGGGCCTTACAGTAATCAGGTCCAAGTTGTGAAGCTATCTCATGAATTGGCATATCTTTATATGCCTTTCCAATTCCAAACCCAATCCACAGCTCACTGAGTCCAAGGTCACGGAATGTTGCGAAATGGTGCAAAGACAGAATGACGACATCAGAATCAACCGTGCGAAGAAAAGCTATTTTGTGACCTTGTGAGACTGCATGGTTGAGATGAAGCATCATGCGCGTGTCTGCTTCCTCGTGGTTCGATGGAGATATGTCACATAAGCTAACATCCTTATTGCATAGTACATATTCTCCTGATGTCGTTAACAACTGGTACTCGGATGTTGATGTTAATTTCAGCAGTTCAGCAGACAGGAACTTGAAAAATTCGTCTTTATTCTCACTAACTTTCAAGAATGCCTGCCAATTCTTCCCTTTAGGTAAAGGGACGTTCTCGGACACCCGTATCAACCTAACTGCTGTCTCACCGAGGCGTTTTGCTCGCGTCTGATTCTTCAAACTGCCTTCGGGGTAACAGTCATAGATCGCATCAACCCTTGTGGTGTTCGTGTTAATCAGAGATTCGATGTATGGCAATAATTGCAATCGAGCATATTCTCCAAACAGATCCGCTTTCTGTGGTTTGATTACATGGACTACAGCAGGCATATCCAAGATGACAACTGAAGCTTGTCTAGCTGCTGAATTCTTCCCTTGTGCAGGAATAGCTGGTAAACAATTGAGAATTTGAGATTTTGTCCCACTCCGTAGCTTACCTCTATCGGATAATGCTGGCGGATCACGTGCATTCTCGTGCATGAAAAACTCATCCATGTTTGAATCAGGCCGGGCTTGCAGTGAAACGAACATCTGGGTAACTATTGCGGCAGTTGCTTTACTTGACATGAGTTTGTCTCGGCCTTTGTCCAGGTTGGCTGGGGGTGGGTTAAGGAAGGTATATATATTTGCCTTGGGAATAACATCATTCAGGGGTACGGTGCATTCCACAAGCCTTTCCTTCAAGAAAGTGGAATATAAATGCTTGCCCCTTTCGGGTAATGACCGTAAACTCTTACTAACTTCGGGGTCCATATATTCACCAGTATCTAATGTCACCAGCTGACCACTAGTTTCATCATAAGGGTTGATAATGAGTCCCTGATTCACCAGATCGAGGAGAGATTTCAATTGATTCAGAAATTTTTTCTGCTCTGATACCAAACTTTCCGGGTGTTCCGTGTTATCTGATGATGTTGTGTGGAAACTTGCATATTCATACTCATCTATAACACGCAGAACTTCTGACCTTGAAAGCTCAATAACGACTTTCTCTTCAGCCTGGCCATAGAGACCTTTTGGACCACTGTCTTCTTTGAGTAGTTGGATACTATGTTCTTGGCTCTGATCTAAACCCATCATACTGAACTTCCTCTCACTACGCTGGACCACAAAATGGCCTTCCATGAATTTGTTGTGGATTGAAGGATGCCGCCTGGGTAGCTGAGACATGTCTCTCAGAAATACGGGGACCCACCGACAATAATTTGTATGTCCTAGGGCAAAAAAGTAACTGCACAACTCATCGATAGAACACAGTGTACCAGGCCAGTTACCGATTCGTTGGTTCCGAACGAATTGACAGCTTGTCAAGAGAAAGTTCCGAACGATTTCACCCCAATAGCGCGCAGTTGGAGATTGTGAAAGAATCCTCTGTTCCCACATTTCAAATGACTCATGGGGCCCAGTCTGCTGACAGTAAATCTCATAAGCATTCTTTCTGAGGATCTCAAGCCAAGCTAGAGTGAGAAGATATGCCTGTCGCGTCCTCTTGACATGTTTCCCACCAAGTAGGGATGATGCTACACCGGGTGTGAATATCTTTGCGAGGTGAAACATTCGCTCCCAACCAGAACCACCCATAAGCTTACCACCAGCTTCTTGGGTGCACATTTCAAGATGCAGGAATCCAATCATACACACCATTCGATCCTCACCTATCTCCTCTGGGAACAGCCATTGACATTTTTTCTGCCTGGCATACAACGGACAGTCACCTTCAATGACAGGTATCTGGCCGGGGTTTACGAAAGCAGTAGCTTCCCTGACCACATACATAGCATGCTTCTGCATACTGAGTGAGTCCGCTTTCTGCTCACTGAAAACAGGGAATACCCCAATAACTGCACGAGGTTTGACATTGTCTTGATCTTCATGTTTTGAAAAGAAGCCTGAAAAGGTCACAGGGACTTCATCAAGCTGCCAGCTGCCATCAACCTTCCCTTTATTGCTGATCTGTGACACATGAGACAACCAGTCATTCTCTCCCACGTTCAAATCTGCATATTCATTGGGCCGTACATTACATTCATCTGGAGATTCAAGCCTGATGTCCCCACCAAAGTCTTCAACGAAAGGAACAAATGCATAGTCGTCTGGGAGTTCAATTTGTGTGTCTTCTGGAACATCTAAACTCAGTGGTGGGGGATCAGTACCCACATTGTCCCTGCTCAGTTGACCAATGAGTGTGATGGACGTACCATGCATATCAGATCTACCAGATACATCAATGTTATCAGTGGTTCCTATCGAGAAAACATTACGTTTGCAGTTAGCTGGGACTACAACACCTTCGTTCTTGAACCGCAGTGAAACAGCTCTCGCGAAACTCCTGCGAACATCCATTACGCGATCATAAGAGACAGAGAGTCCCATTTGATGAAAATCTCTGATAAGATTTTTCATACGATCATGGGCATGCAACTTCAAACCCACATAAAGAGGCATTGGAGTTTCTCTGTCACGTCTCTGGTGAACATTTTGTGCATGTTCGGAGCGTTTCGCTGAATTGCTGATCAACATCTGTGAAATAGTACAAGCCACTCGAGTCTTGGCATTAACAGTCTCATCATCGCCTAAGTTCTGTATACTACATGTGCCCTCAAGTAGAACTCTAAGAAGAGTCAGGAGTGAGTTGGGTACAGGCTCGCTCAAGCA
Source organism: Pictodentalium vernedei (assembly GCA_031216915.1). Lineage (NCBI taxonomy): Eukaryota > Metazoa > Mollusca > Scaphopoda > Dentaliida > Dentaliidae > Pictodentalium > Pictodentalium vernedei. Next base: position 170,825,156 of record CM062290.1, on the reverse strand, counting down.
ATAAGATGAAAATGATCCCGTGAAAGGAGCTTGAGATATGAGTATGTGTTTACGCAGAAGAAGACCCACATCAACTATCTTTTTTGCCTCTTCCTCAGACACTATACGAGTTAAAGATTCGGACAACAAGGAGCCAACTCGAAACCTACTTGAAATAAACACATCTCTACCCTGTGTGAAGGCGTCCCAGCCATCGCCCAATTTCTGCAACAAATGTTCTTTGAATCGAGTGGAATGTATTTCTTCACTAAGCCAATCAGAACCGACTTGCTTCAACCTCCGACTGTACAGATTCTTGAGATCGACAAGCTTCATCGCGGAATCGTTGTGTTCAACAAATGTTATGAGCTCTGCCATAACGAGAGGGTCATAGGGCAGGCCTGACGCGGAATGTTCGGCGTTCTTCGACTTTTTAGATTTAGCCGCTCGTGCTTCATTGGCAAGCTTACAATAACAGGTTTTGTGATAGTAAAGATCACTAGCAGCGGAATCAAATGCTGCATTGACCCGAGAAAAAACAACCCAGTTCTCGGCTTCCTTTGCCATAATTTTGAGTTTATTGTTATCAGACATTGATCTGCAAATAGGCTCACTGCTGTCACCTTCGCGTTTGTGACAATAAACACACTGGGGCAGTTTCCTGTCACAGCCAGATTCAAAACTTGTCCGTGTTCTTTTAGGACTCAGCGTGGAGCAGGATGCCACTGCCTCATTTCGCTCTCGCTTGTGTAGCACGCGCTGTACGATGTGAGTCCGAATACTGTCACGGCATGTCTTATGATATATTGCCTTATTCGTCAACAGTGACATCGACATACACTCATCACTCTCTCTCATCAAACAATCAATGGTCAAATTATATGGAAGCTCAACGCCATTATCTAGGAAGCGCGTTATGTCTTCCTCAATAGCTTTATAGGCGTCATGAAAACGAGATTCTCTATACGGACGCATCAATTTCTTGGAACTGTCTTGCTGGCAAAAGCAACAACGTTCCCAGTCAGTACTAGTCCGTACACGAAGAGGATTCTCACTCATTCTGTGAATGATTTTTGTGAACAATCGCGTTCTCGAATTAATTTCGACAGACAAATCAGAATTGCTTGCGGAATTACGCCAAACAAGAGATTGTATGGCAAAGAGACTGCTTCATAAAGAGCGTTGTTTCTCCGGGATCAGCGTCATTCAGGTTTGCCTGAATGACGCTGATCCCGGAGAAACAACGCTCTTTTCAAGTTCCAAGAAATTGATGCGTCCGTATAGAGAATCTCGTTTTATTCTACATCATCTCCCACGTCTGTTTCCAACACGTGCGTGGATCAGAGTTCACTTTCGCGCCCTTACAATCGGATGTATAGTCGGTAGACCGTCGAAAAGGAGGTTCCCTTCAGCCGCTGGCGGCCATTTTGGATTGTGCCGCTACTGGTCGCCACCGGTCGGTGTCAACTTGTAGCCGATCGTTTTTGAGAACCTCATAGCCTACACTAACAGTGTGCCAAATTTCAAGAAGGTATCACCAAGTGCACAATTCACCTGTATGTGACGAATTCCTCCCCCGCTACTTGGCTTTATCTTCATGTTGTGGTCATGATTAGCCATTGTGCAGTAATATATGACCTTAAACACCAATAAATAAATAAATTGATCGATTAACCATTGAGTTTGAACTACTGTATTGTATGGGTTAACAAAGGAACAAACTTACTCCAAAACAGGCAAACATTGCCACACTGACTTGCATCAATTATATGAGACAGAGTAAAGCATACAATTTATGTGCGACAATACTTGTTCACTTGCATGGTTATTATACTGTATCAGTAGCTGGAAATGGTAATTCTTAGCCCTTTACCCAATCCAGGTAGCAGATGATACTTGCAAAATAAATTCTTGATTTACTAAAAAGAAATTTAATTTTTGTCTCAAAACACAGCTTATGACTTCTGATTGGAATGACTTTGATGAGTTTGTTTCAATGACGGGCCATAAGCTATGTTTTTGAGACAAAAATTGAAAACATAATAAAATTTGAATAGAGATTTTTATACATAGCACTGGCCAGTTTTCGCTGTTAAATCCATGTGATTAATCGATCAAGAAAACCCTTTAATCATTTTAGCTCTAACCCTGCTGCTTACTTGTGTGTAAAAATGGGTATTGGATGCTCAGTCAGAATATGAGTTCAGTAAAATGTATTGTATGTTTGCTGTATGTCTTGTACTTGGAACTACACGTCTCTGATGTTCAGACTGAAAAAAATGTTTAATTACCAAGGGCTAATCACTCTATAAATATATGAAGCAGATATGTTGTCAAGTTAGGTAATTTCCCATAAAGTCTTGTGGTTGTGGTGCATTCATGCAAACAAAAAACGTAAACCAATCAATTTGAATGCGGTTTTGTGGATTAACTCTTAACCTCCTGACTATTTTCTAAATATTTTTCATCAAATCTGAGCTTGCCTGCTGTGGAGCAGCCATGACTAGATTTGATGAAAAATTTATCTAAATTTAACTCCCAAGAATCATTGGTGAAAAACTCTATACAATTAACAGAGGGTAAAATATGATTAAATATGCTCAAATTATACGTATTTCAGTAGCAAGACAATTCCCATCCTGGGCAGGGATATCCGCCAGCAGAATGCAGGGAGTTAAGAGCTTGAAATGTGTGTAATTATCCATTTCAGTCAAACTTTAGAAATAATACCATTCAATCAACAGCAGTTATAATTCTGAAAATAATTTGTCAAAATGGCTAATTAAGATATCTGTCCGTAATTTGCAAATATATCCTTTGTGAGATAGCATGTTTGAATCCTAGCAGCATCAACCTGTAGTCTGAACACATATTCAATACACAATAGAACCACCATGCACTTGTCGTAATCCACACATGATCAGTGATATTTACGCATGCATTTATCAGGTAATAAAAGTCATCATCAATAAAATTTTAATTAATGAAGCACTGGGTTGTAATTAAATTTTTGATGATTATTCTTTAAATTAGTGTTTCAAATCTAATATTACTGCCTTTGTGTTTCTCCACAGGAAACCCGGGAAGTGAAGCAGTGTCTGTTCATTGCGGTAAACAGGCTCTGTTTTACTGGTAAAATAGGACCCAGTCACCAATGCTTGGGAGGTGCAAACCCTCTCTAAAATGGGCAACATGGCTTATCAACACTCACCCCTGGTCTTGAGTTGATGCTCATATTGTGGTCATGATTAGCCATTGTGCAAAAATATGTGACCTTAAACACCAATAAATAAATAAATAAATACTGCCGTTGTGGATTTAATTCCCACCCATAGAAAGTGATCAGTCCACAGCAACCCTGCTGTACATGTAATTCTTTTTATGCCCCCCAACTTAAGTTGGGTGGCATGTAGTGATTGAAGTGTGTGTGTGCCCGTCCGTGTGTGTGTGTGTGTGTGTCCGAGCCAATAACTCGAAAACTGATATGGGCACAGTCATCAAACTTCACACAATTATAAAGGACCATGGGAGGATGTGTCGCACGCCACAGCCTGGTTCGTACCTTCGAGGTCAAGGTCACATTTCAAGGTCACACTAAAAATCTGTCAGTATTCGTGTCTCAGCCATAACTCAGAAATGAATCATGGTACAATTGTTAAACTTTTTACAAATGTTAAGGACAGTCAGAAGGTGTGTCATGTATAATAGATTTTTCAGCATCTGCAAGGTGAAGGTCACAAGGGGGGAGGGGGGCATGTGTTACCTTAGTAACATTCTTCTTGTTTTATGTCAATGTTATTGCTAGAACTTATCAGGAAGTTTTATAGGCGTAATATCATGGAATTATTCATAGCTTTTATTACAAGAAGCTGTGGAAAAAATGAGCTGTGTGTGAAGCTTGGATTCGATGGATGGTTTAGGGAGCTTGGGGTGAAAATGGTACAAAAGTAACCAATTGTGTTCTGGACTTAAAATTTACTTCAACTCGCGAGAATCAGTTTTCATTCATCCAAACTTCTGCTTTGAGAATCAATTTTCAGTTCTTGAATAATTTACAATTTAAACATACTATTATATCCTCAAGAGTACAACTAGCATATATTTCATGGTAACAAATAAATCTCATATTTATATATTTACTAGAATTTAAATTCCAATATTGGTGAGACTCTTTACGTAACCCTGTACCTAACATGAAAGGCACACGTCATTTGCAAACAAAATTCTAGAATAATTTTTTTTTTCATTTTTTTTTTTTGCATAAAAGCCTAGCTTATGACCCTCATTGGAACTGGCTTGTTCCAATGAGGGGTCATAAGCTATGTTTTCAGACTAAAAAATTAAAATTCAATGATAATTTTTGTGAATTGCACTGTCGGTGTGGGCTGTTAACATTGGGTAAATGGTTAAAAAGGACATGTAGAGTACATGTTCCAAGATGCAGATTTTTGGTGGTCTTGCTAATGAAAATTACTCCACCTTGGCAGTGGTATCTAGTGAAATTATGTCTACTAGTATACAGGTAGGCAAGCTTTTACTAGACACCACTGCAAAGTCAAAGTGTTATCTTAGTTATGGGGGGGGGGGGGGGGGAGGGGGGGGGTAACTATAAGTAGAATTCTCTTGCTTCTGTAAATCGGGAATATGAGCAACTGAAAATCCCATTTTACTTTTTTAACAAATAAGCTATTATTCACAGGTGCTTCCCAGTGGGACCCCTTGGAAGTGAAGAAGTGCTTGTTTACTACATTAAATACAATCTATTTTACTGGTACAATATGACCTGGACCATCTGATAACCAATGTTGGGGTGAAAGTCCTCTAAAATGGGCAACATGGGTATAAACTATTGACTGGACGTGACTTTATATCCATGATAGAGTTACAATAATAAATAAATAGATAAATAAATAAATAAATAAATAAATAAATAAATAAATAAATAGGTTGTCATGATATTTCCATGATAAACCAAATTGTGCCATGGTTTGTCATATTGTCAAAAATGCCATGACTGTTGCACAAGCTCGATCCTCCAGGATGTTAACCCTTTACCCAATGAATCGCCCGCATTTGCCACGTAATATGCAAATTGAGCATTTGAAAAAAATTAATTTTTCAAAATATTTAAAAAACACCACATCATGTGACCCCTCATTGGAACGAGCTCATTGAGCTTGTTCCAGTGAGGGGTCACATGATATGGTTTTGTTGAAATTTTTTGAAAAATTTAAAAAAATTATATTTAAAATAATAAATTTTGATATCATCTGCATTGGGTAAAGGGTTAAAGACATTTTTAGTATCTTTGACAAGAATTTAATGAGCATATTTCAAGAATCAGAGTTGATTATCCTTGTTTTCCTTGCGAGAATCAATTCTGATTCTGGCATGAATGTTAAGTCCTGCTTACTTGTGTGTCAGAAATAGTTATTGATTGCTCTGCCAGAATATTGGTCCAATAATATGCATTGTATGTTTGTTGTATGCCTTGTCCTTGGAACTACACCTCTCTGATGTACAGTATGAAAAGTTTCTTTACCATTTATCTAACGATTCAGCTGCATCCACTCACATAATTTTAAAATTGAGCAGTTGAAAAATAATTATTTTTAAGAATATTTCAACAGAACCATATCATGTGCCTCCCTCATTGGAACGAGATCGACATTTAGGTCATTGCAATGAGGGGTCACAAGGTACAAATTATTTTAAAGTTTTGAAAAATTAGGGATTCGATCAATTTAGACTTGTTGATAGATTCATCACAGAGGAGACCATTTAATTGGATATCTCTTAACTGAATAACTCTCTATTAATTGAATATAATTTCCAAACACAAAACTATTTACCATACCTCCAGTACAAATTTAACCTGTTAATTGAATATAGGTTATAGAGTAAACTCCTGTTAACTGAATAAAAAATCTTCTAACCTGTTGAGAAATTACCCTGACTCTCCCCAGGTTTCCTTTGTTTATAGACCTATTTGGCCTCAGTGCCAGGCTTGAAAATAAGCAGTCTGACATTTGCAAAATGAGGTCCCCAGAGGGTGAGTTTGATGATGCTATCCCATACAGTGGGCCAATATAGCCTCTGTGTACCTTTTTCTGTTTAGTTTTGAGACCCTGATTCAGAATGAGGTTCATAGAGGGTAAATTTAGTAATGCTACCCTTCTATGCAGGGTAGCACAACTAAATTCACCCTCTGGGGACCTCATTTTGCAGATGCCAGTCTGCTTATTTTCTGGCTTGCTCAGTACATCCAATATAAGCATTTAATCTATTATATCTCATAGAGCTCTGTCAAACATGATATAACAGAATAAATGCTAAGTTTATCAGTAGAATACAGGAAAGTGAAACAATCTCTTTTAATTGAATACTCTTGTTAATTGAATAATTTTCGCTGGCAAAGTGGCTATTCAATTAACAGGGTTCCACAATACTTGTAGCATTATGGGAAGATTTGCGGTTTGAAATTTTGATATTTCATCATCAGTGCACAAAGGGTTAATTTCCAAAGACCAATCCATTTATAAATGTGTGAAGAAGATATAACGTCTAGTTCTGTCACAGATACATTTTCGAATAGGCAACAACACTGATATTTGTTCTGTTTTTAGAGTTATAGTTGAGGCATCTGTTCCCAGACAATTCTGAATGCTATATCCACAGATAATAACAGAATTATGAATTACTGATGATGAGGGAAAATCTTGATTGCTAAAGTCTGAAACGTTCCCTCAAAGAAATCGGTGCATGTTAAGAGACACTACATCTAAAGAAAGAGAAGTTGGATTAAACTGCGTGCATCATGAAAAGTAAAAGTACACTTCATTGCCCATTCTAGAAGGGAATTATATGCTTAGTGCACTTTGGTCAAAATGTAAATGGGGAGTGGGTGGGGGTAATGAGGGGGTGTAGCAGAGGAGGGGCAAAGGCTTGAAGAAAAGGAGGTGTGTGTGAGGATATTCAAAGCAGTGATTTTTAAATGTGGCATAAAGGGCATCAGTAAATTTTTATCCTTTTAACCACTGTGTGCAAAAGGTGCCAGTGGTTGTCCAAGAGTTGAATTTTTTTAGTTCCTCCTGTGTACATTGTTTGCACACATACTTTTACCTGAAATTCACCCAATTTTCCTGAAAATCACACTCAAGTTCCCTGAAAAAATGTTTTTGTTTTTTTTGTTTTTCTAAGGTTAGCATGTCTGGTTCTGTGTGATTTTTCATTAAAATCTTATTTTTTCTGTGCATTCATGCAAACAAAAATGTTAAGCAAGGATTTTGAATGATGTAAATCAAGGACTTTCTTGCAACTTATCCACAGTTTATGGGCATGATAATTACAAATTTATTTATGACTGTTATATTTATTATTTATTTATTTATTGGTGTTTAAGGCCACATACTTATGTACAATAGCTAATCATGACCGTGACAGTTTTACAGGTGGAGGAAGCTGGAGTAGCCGGAGAGAACCACCGAGCAACTGTCAGCTCCTCAGCATTCTAACCCTGTTCAACCTCCGCTTACGTAGGGTTACACCGGTTGAAGACATGTGCACCATCAGCATGCAGTACACCTTAGTACACGGCATCATCGAGCCCCCATGTACTAAGGCACACTGCACGTCGATGGTGGACATGTCTTCAGCCACTGTAACCCTGCTTGAGGGGAGCTTGAACAAAGTTAGAATGTTGAGGAGCTGACAGTTGCTTGTCGATGCCAAGTGGTTCTCTGGGTAATCCGTCTTCCTCCACCCGTAATGGTCATGATTAGCCATTGTGCGTAAGTAAATGACCTTAAACAACAATAAATAAATAAATAAATGAATAATTTATTTATTTATTTAACAGCTTTTTTTGACAGCCGGTGTCACCTCAAGTTGGACAACTCTATGGGTGAAGGAAGCCAAAGTGCTCAGAGAGAACCACCAAGCAATGACAAGCAACTGTCAGACTTCCCAAACGTATTAACTTTACACAAGCAGAGTTAGCATTGGTTGAAGACAGGTGCACCATCGATGTGCATTACACTTTTGTACACAGCTCCACCTCCATGTGACAACTGGGATTAAGTGCCTTGCCCAAGGACACAGAGCAGTTACACCTGGCGGGGATCGAACCATGGACCTCTCGGCTTGAAGTCCAATGCCGTAAACACTGAGCCACCATGATCCCAGTTTCTTGTTTTAAATACAGATTAAAAAAACCCATTCCAATATACTGGCTTTTGGGAGTCTTGAGGATGGAAGTTATAGTCCCTGGTAGGGGTATCTGTCAAGGTTTGGCTGTCTGTACAGGGAGCCAAGACTTGATTAAACACCACTGCCAAGTCAAAGTGTTACCTTTTTGAGGGCAAAAAAAAAAATAAGTAGAATTCTCTAGGCTTTCAAGGAACTTATACAATCTATGACAAGAATCAAAAGAACATTCTGTATGAATCAAAGTTTATTCTCTTTATTTATCTTGCGAGAACTGATTCTGATTCTCACATGAATGTTAAACCCTGGTGTTGACCATGAATGGTTGACAAACCAATAGTATGGGCACTCCATGTTCCAAATTCAGGCATGAAGAACTTTTAAAAATTATGGCAGTGCTTAAATTGCCTGTATAAAAACAATTGGCTTCAGATGAACAAAAAGTATTCAGTTCTACAAAAATCATTGATACAAAAAGAGAATTTAGATAGCCTGTTTTGAATATGCATTGAATTATATATAAGCTCAATAGTATTCACTTAATTGGGTATTTCTTAATTGCATGAATAACCATGTAAATTCATATAACTTTCAAACACCATACAATTTACTACACCTTTAACCCTTTACCTCCCATAACGGCCAAAACCGGCCAGCGCTATTCACAAGAATTACCATTCAATTTTCATTATTTTTTCATTTTTTGCATCAAAAACATAGCTTATGACCCCTCATTGGAACGAGCTCAAACAGCCCATTCCAGTGAGGGGTCAAAAGCTATATATTTGAAGCAAAAATGATAAAAATTAGTTATTCAATAATTTTTTTTCCAAGTGTCGTCTGCTTTTCATGATAGGTAAAGGGTTAATGCATTTATGCAAATAGAAATTTAAATCTATGAATAATGCTGAGAGATGCTGAGTCAACAAATGCAACACAACAAAATCTCCAAAGTATAACTTACTGCTGGGTTGTCTTTTGAAATTCAAGTTACACTGTCCCTTTTCTCTGAATTCTTTGTCCAGTCGTCATTGTGCTGCTCACATGTAGGCAACAGTATCATACCAAAGGAATGCATTATTATCAATCACATTTAAAAAGGCATGATACTACAACCATACAAACAGAAAACCAGTATGTGGTATGAACTCAACGTAAATTAGAGTTGTACAATTAGAACTAAAAACACAAACTCAAACATATTAGTAATTAATTAATGAATCAAAATTAATAAATGTTAACACTGATGCTATACATATATTTATTCCTATTCTGCCAGTAGACCTTGAAATTCATCCAGATTATTAATTATTTTTGATTCTCACAAACTCCTGTTGCAAGAATCAATTTTCAATTCTGGAATAATTTAGAATTTGAGCATACTGTTATACTCTCGAGTGTGAAATTGCCGGACTTATATTTCATCTAAATTTGGGAGAATCCATCTGGATTCTCACAAAAATGGTTTCAAGAATCCATACCTGCTATGAGTGCCCCAGGATCCCATGAGGCCACCATGGTTGAACCCTTGTTGTATACTGATAACACGTCAACCATGTACGCAACACAGCTTTTTGAAAACATCAACTGGATTTTTTTGAAAATAAACAATCTTTACCAATAAAACATTACAAATATGGGTGTCATTGAAACCGTCTCGTTAAGCTGTTTCTAATGACAGCCATATTTGTAAATATTTATTGACAATATGGTAGGATAATTCAGGTCATGTTAGCCTTGTACTGGTTAATTTACTGTAGCTGTGTTAGCAAAAGGGTTAATAGACTTAATGGGGGAAGGGGGAGGGGTGAGTGGCTCAGTAGGTAGAGATGCAGGCCGCAAGGCAAAAGGTCATCGGTTTGATTCTCACCTGCAGCAACTGGGTTGTGTCCTTGGGCAAGACACTTAATCCCAATTGCCCATGTGGGGGCATGCTGGCATTGTGTATTCAGGCATACTGCACACCGATGGTGCACTAGTCTTCAACCAATGCTAACCCTGCTTGTGTGGAGTTAGTATGTTGGGGAGTCTGACAGTTGCTTGCCATTGCTCAGTGGTTCTCTCCAAGTACTCTGGCTTTCACCACTTGTAAAACTGTCTGACATGAGGTGACCTTGGCTGTTGAAAGTGGCATTAAACCCCACTAAATAAATAAATAATAAATAAATAAATAGACTCAATTGTTTTCATGCAAATCCTAAAAGAGGGTGCAGCAAGAATGGAATCTTGCTGGTTTTGTTTTGTGAATCTTTGTATGACTTCATTCTCGGATTCTCATCGAACTATAAGCCCTGAATTGGTCAGCACATCTTCAGTAGTAATAAATGGCTGTCATATTTATATAATTATTATATTTTAATTCCGAAAGTGAATATAGTTCCCATTTTGGTGATTCTCTTGTCTTACAAGCACATGTGGAACACATGTTCCAACATACAGGTTTTTGATGGTCATAATAATATAACTTACTGTATGTTGACAGTGATATCAAGTGGAGTCTTGGCTGCCAGTATCGGTAGCCAAGACTTCACTAGACCCAACTGCCAAGGAAAGTGTTGCCATAGCATTACCTTGTTATGAGGGAGCCAAAAAACGTAAGTAGAATTCTCCAAGAATAAAAGACATGTTTTAGAATCTATGATAAGAATGAAATGAATAAGTTTTAAGAACCCAAGTTGATTCTGATTGTTCTCCTTGCAAAAATCAGTTCTAGTACTTGCATGGATTTTAACTGGTAGAATGCTGGAAGCCCATATTTGGGCTCTACTCTGAAGTGATTCATATTCTTTGGGTGTGATTCATATTATCTTTGCAGTGAAAATATTTAGTCTGTATGAATTTGCCTATAGGCACTCTCCCATAAATTGTAGCAAGACACAGAGTTGTGAGCAAATTTTGATGTTTAAAAATAATTTAGCCAGTGGCGTAGCCAGGGGGAGGTGGGGGAGGGTGGGGGAGAGGGCTGAGGGGGCACACACACACCCAAATTTCAGTCAGGCACCCCAGGTGATGTTGCCTAATTTTTGATGTCTTTCACAACTTATAAATTATACACACAAACAGGCTCAGAGTCAAAGAAATTGAGTTTTTGTCTCAAATTTCAAATTTTTTCCCAGGGAATCCCCCTTTCTCCTTCAGCGATAGGGGTGTCCCCATCTCACAGTTATATGGCTCAGATGATGCTGCGCATCCTATTCTGTATGACCACCCCCTCCCCCCCCCCCCCCTAGTAGTTAGCGATCTGAATGTTGTGTCTACCCCCATTCATAGGGGATAGCCACTACATTCAGATCGCTAAACTAGTCCCCTACATATTACTCTTGCCCCCCCCCCCCTCCCCTATAACTTTGAGATCCTGGCTATGTGCTTGAATTTAGCACTCTACCAGTTAAGCCCTGCTCACTTTTGTAAACAATATGGATTTTACTGAATGCTCAGGTAGAAAATTAGCCCAGTAATAGGTATTGTATATTTGTCTTGTCTTGTACTCAGACCTATGCATCACCACTCTGATGTACAGCATGACAACTTATTTAATTTTCAAGGACACATTAGTCCAAGAATATGTGAAGAAGATGTGTTGTATAGTGAGGTGATTTTTTCACTAAATCCTTGTAGTTATTGCGCATTCATGGGAACAAAAATGTAAACCAGTATTTGAATGATGGAAATCAATAATTTTGCTGCAGTTTTGTTGGATAAAAACTTGAAAAATGTGTAATTTCCCACTTCAGCCAAACTTTTGAACTTTTTACACTCAGTCATCAGCAGTTCTAATTCTTTTGAGTAATTTGTCAAAATGGCTAATCCAGATGTCTGTCTGGAATTAGCAAATGTGTCCTCTGTAGGATATGACATTTGCTACCAGGTTCAAATCCTGGAGACATCATCAACCTATAGTCTGAAGACAAATTTAATATAATTATTTTTTTTTAAAGTCAGTGTTATTGATGGAGCTTCTCAACAGTTTGATAGGAATAATAACCATAAAATTGTTCATGACTGTTAGAAGATACTTTGAAAGATTCAAAAAACAAAAAAACAAGCATTGTGTGTGGTGGGTGTGGGGGGGGGGGGAAGACTGAATGGATGAGTTGAAGGTTTGGGGTGAGAACAGTACAGAAGCAAATGTGTCCAGATGCCAATACCATAAAATGTCTACAATTGTATTTTCTAGAATTGTATTTTCTACCTATTAATTTGATTGACTAAAATAAATCATTTGCATTTTGAAAGATATGGCAATTTGCCAACTGGCAAATTGCCAAAACTTTGAAAATGCTAATGGTTCATTTCAACCCATTTAAAGTCACAACTTGAAAATACAATTTTAGAAAATGCAATTGTAAAAGTTTTATAGTGTTGGCCCCAGACCTTAAAATTGGCCTCTACTCATGGCAATCAGGTTTGATTCTCGTGAACATCTGCTGTGAGAATCAATTTTCAGTTCGTGAATTATTTAGAATTTGAGAGTACATGCACTGTTTGACCTGCGAGAGTGTAACTAGTGCATATTCCATAGTAAAAAAGCTCATATTTCAATATTTACTACAACTTAAACCTAAAGTAAGTATAATGTTGGTGAGGGTTTTTTTTTTACCTATACAGTGGATCTCACTTAACTAGATATCTCTTAACTGAATAACCCTCTTAAATGAATATTATTTTCCAACACAAGCCATTTACCATACCTTCACTAAAAATTTGACCTGTTAACTGAATATACGCTATAGAGTAAACTCCTGTTAATTGACTAAAAAATCTTGTAAACTGTTGAGAAATTATGCTTTCCTTTGTTTATAGACCTATTTGGCCTCAGTTCATCCAGTACATGCCTTTAATCTATTATATCCCCGTCCGGGACAACCCACGTTGTGTCCTTGGGCAAGGCACTTTATCCTGGTTGCCTATATGGGGGCACGATGAAGCCGTATATTAAGGCGTACTGCATGTCGATGGTGCACATGTCTTCAACTACTGTAACCCTTCTTGAGCGAAGCTTGAACTGAGCAGAGCTTGAACAGAGTTAGAATGTTGAGGAGCTGATAGTTGCTCATCGATGCTCAGTGGTTCTCTCTTGGTAATCCGGCTTCCTCCACCTGTAAAACTGTCACGGTCACGATTAGCCAAGGGGCATAAGTATGTGACCTTAAACACCAATAAATAAATAAATATAAATCTATTATATCTTGTTTGACAGAACTCATGGAGCCCTGTCAAATAAGATATAATAGAATAAATGCTAAGTTTACCTCTAGAATACAGGAAAGTGACAGGATCCCTGTTAATTGAATACTCCTGTTAATTGAATAATTTTTAATTGTAAAGTGGCCATTCAATTAACAGGGTTCCACTGTACATAGAGAACACATGTTCCAACCAGACCTGTAATGAGATTTTGGTGAGCTGTCAGGGAGATTTCCATGCTTGTCAGTAGAGATGGGCGGTATTGGAATTTGGAATTCGGTAACAGTTTCAGAATTTTTATGGGGGTATACCGCAGTATTGTTTCAGTATTCGGTATCTGACTTCACCGAGATTTAGTGATAGAGCCAAAGGGGAATTCACATCAGGAAAATGTAGAATACCTTCGTATATCATTCTACCATGGTGCCATAAATGCCGATGCCACTGAGCTCAACATTGGCGTTCGTTTGCTAACATAAATCATATCTACAGTAATTTTGTGACTTATTCCAAACACACCTTAACCTCGAAAGGCCTATTTCAGGCTTTTCCGATCTCAGACCATGTCACCATTTGGAGTAACTACTGATTATAGACAAATCCCCTGGACAGTGATTTCTAGTCAAGTCTTGACTGTCTTAACAGGTGCTTAAGATTAGACTAGAAATCAGTAGACAGGTTGTAGTCCAGTCAGATTTCATGCCAATTGCCCAGGCTCTTAAGGATTAACCAAATGGGAGTGAAAATCAGTCACTTCTTTCATGAAAATGAACCCTTCAAATGCTGTCAAGCCTCAACAAAACCTTGTAAATAGAGAATGTCGGACAATTGGAAAATATTGGTTTTGGTATTCAATGACTGGTTTGGTTGTTTTTCGGTATCCCCATGTTATCAGTCAGTATCAGTTCAGTTTTTTGGATATATTGTCCATTTCTACAGTACGTTAAGAGTGGATTATCAGAAAATCGCCCATAGAGTGGAGATTCCGCCCAAGCAATGATTGCAATTTTTTTGCAAAGCACAACAAGCAGAAGCAACATTCCAGCCAATGGACCTCCGGGTTAAACCCGGAGGTCCATTGGATGAAACATTGTTTGTGTTTTTGTCCATAGGTACAAAATATGAAAGTGATACTTTGGGTGACAACTCCATTCGACAGGCGATTTCGTTACAATCCACTCTCCACATACGGTACTTGTCAAAGATTTGTGTGTGCAGCCTGCAGATCAACAATTTACATTTCATGCATCTCACCCTCTCCATCCAAATACATTACTTTCAACACACAGGCTTTGGTGGTCTTTCTTGTGGAAGTTACAGTAACTTTGACAGTGGTATCTAGTGACGTCTAGGCCACATGTACAGGAAATCAGAACTTTACTAGACCCCACTGATAAGGCAAATTGTTAACTCATTATGAGAGAGTTAAAAAATAAGTAGAAATCTGCAGGCCTTTTAGAATCGATGATAAAAATCAAATGAATATTTTGCAGGAATCGACATTCATTCTCAATATTTGTTTTCCTTTAGAATTTTAAGCCATGATTGGACGATCAACATATGGATCTTAAACCCATAGTGGATAAACATGCCAAGTTCCAAATTCACTTTTGGCATGATGAAGTTGCCATAATTATGGCGGTGTTCAAGTCATTTTTATGAAAAGCAACAGATGAACAGTTGCAGGGAGTATTCAAATGCTCAGATTTCATTGGGCATAACTAGGGGACCCCTCCAACCCTCCCCCAAATTGGCCCCAATAATTTTCCATTCGGGACATTTACATGAGGACTGGAGATTAAGATATCATTTCTCCATTGCTAGTAATCGTGTAGTTTCTTAACCCTTTAATACCCTACGTAACAGCCAAAACCGGCCATAGCTATTCACAGAAATCACCAATTAATTTCCATTATTTTTGGTCTCAAAACATAGGTTATGACCCCTCTTTGGAACGAGCTCGTTCCAAAGAGGGGTCATAACCTATGTTTTTGAGACAAAAAATGAGAAAAAGAGTTATTCAAGAATTTTGTTTGCAAGTGTCGTCTGTTTTTCAGATAGGGTAAAGGGTTAAAAGCTTAGATTTGATACTTGGACTTTTATCACACACCTAGACATCTGCAGAGGTTGTTGGGGGTTCTGACATAGTGAATTGGGTGTACCGATAAGGTACTTGTTTATTGAATAAAAAGTTGCGTCACGACTACAAAATGTGTATTTTATTTATCCACTTCTCGTCAGAA
Source organism: Pictodentalium vernedei (assembly GCA_031216915.1). NCBI lineage: Eukaryota > Metazoa > Mollusca > Scaphopoda > Dentaliida > Dentaliidae > Pictodentalium > Pictodentalium vernedei. The sequence continues at coordinate 170,809,542 of CM062290.1, read as the reverse complement.
CACCGAAGTTAAGCAACGCCCAGCCCGGTTAGTCCTTGGATGGGTGACCGTGATCGATTCGGACTCTCGCGTTGTGTCCTTGGGCAAGGCACTTAACCCCGAGTGTCCACATGGGGGCACGAAGACGCCGTGTACTAAGTCGTACTGCGCGTCGATGTTGCGCATGTCTTCAACCAATCTAACCCTGCCTGCGCAGCAGTACGGAGTTACGATGTTGGGGAGCTGGCAGCTGCTCGTCGTTGCTCGGTGGTTCTCTCCTGGTACTACGGCTTCCTCCACCCGTAAAACTGTCACCGACACAATATGACATTGGCTGTTAAAGTGTCGTTAAACCCTAATAAATAAATAAATAAATAAATAAATAAATAAATAAATAAAAAAATAAATAAATTTCTCCACTAATACATTTCCAAGAAGCCTTGGGTTTCTTAACTGTAATCCCGACTGACCAATTAGTAATATTCCAACTACATCGTCAAGGCATGCCTTCGGTGAAGGAATGACTTGATGATGTATTTGAAATATTAGTCAGTTTGGACTTGAACCATCACAGTTGGAGCAAATCAGCTTTATATCCCCCAATTGGTATCTTCGCGGTGCCCCGGGTACTGAACGAGAATCTAGAGATAATCTGCTTTGCCTGTATTGACTTATGAGTAGGCCTACAGCGGAGTCCACTCAATTGGATGTTTCTTAACTGATTGACCCCGTAAATTCCTTATAACTTCCAAACACCACACCGTTTACCATACATTCAATGTGTTCCTGCAAACAAAAATGTACACCGATGAATTCTGAATAATGATCAGAGATAATTGAGTCAACAAATGCAACACAATAAAATCTCCAAAGTTTTAATCAAAGTTGGTTTGTCTGTGAAGACTCAAGTTATACTGTATTTTTTCTCGGCATTTTTTGTTCAATCTTCCCTTATTGTGTTCACATGTAAACAATAGTATCATACCAAAGGAATGCATTATTATTAATCACATTTACAAAGACGGGAAACTATAACCAAATAAGCAGAAAACCAGTGCGGCATGACCTCAAGGCTAATTAGTGCTGAACAGATAGAATTGAAAGCAAACTAAAACAATATATCTTGAGCTATGCAAATTGAACTGAAAAAGCTCAAACAATATATCTCATTCGTGCCAATGGCTGCGAGTGTGTGGGGGTGGGGGGATGTGTGTGTGTGTGTGTGGGGGGGGGGGGGGTAGGTACACAGCGGCAGAGGCTGAGAACTCCCCCACCCAGGCCTGAAAATAAGCTTTCTGACATTTGCAGAATGAGGTCCCCAGAGGGTGAATTTCATGATGCTATCCCATACAGTGGGCCAATTTATCGTCGGGGCACCTCTTTCTGTTTAGTTTTGAGACCCTGATTCAGACTGAGGTTCACAGAGGGTAAATTTGGTGATGCAGGATAGCATAACTAAATTCACCCTCTGGGGACCTCATTTTACAGAAGACAGTCTGCTTATTTTCTGGCTTGCCCCCGCCGATTGTACAGCCTATTTACTGACCACTCTCCTTCGTTACACCTTTTATTACACGCTTGTTCTATGATATCCACATCTACAGCAACTCTAAACCGCGCGGAAAAAAGAAAATCTACTCCGCACATATGTGCGGAACAGAAATCGTTGACGGACTACTTTTTACAAAGAAGCGAAATGTCACAGGAATTTTCTTCAAATCGTGCATCGCAATTACCATTTGAATCGCAAGCGATATTCCATTGCGTTCAATCTACCAGTGGTAACACGGGTTCCCCTCCCAAATTTGTTTGGCGATAAAATGTGTTCTTTTTGGTAATAGTTGTCAAATGAATTGCTGAGTGTCCTTCTAATAATTATTTTTACAGACGTGAAGGCGTGTAATAAACACAGAATGACACGCGTTTGTGCATGGGTTAATCGATATGGCAGTTGTGCCATCGAGGAAGGATAAAACCCGAGGCTTGCGCCCTCTCGTTTTATCCTTCCGCACTGGCACTCGTGCCATATCGATTAACTCCTTCACGCGCGTCTGTCGTTCTATGTGTATACGCCCCACCCCATTGACATACTTAAAATGCGTTAGTGTATAGTGTCCACCTCACTGGTATACTTAAATACGTTAGTATATAGTGTCCACCCCACCCCCTTTGGCACACTTAAAATACGTTAGTATATGGTGTCCACTCCACATTGGTACACTTAAATATGTTAGTGTCAAAACTCTAAAGTGTTATATTATAAAGTATGATACGTTGTAAGACTCTGGTTTTAATTCATAGGGCTCCAGAGTTAGGTGCCCTTTTTGATAACCTTGTCTCATTTCCCTTGGATGTTTCCGGCATCCCAGAAGATGAGACAGTTCAGCAAACAAATTGAAACTGTCCAGGTCGACGCTAGTTATGATTCCATCTCTGCGCCGAGAGAGAAAGGGAGAGAGAGCGAGGGGGGGGGGGGGGGATAATTCCAAACAAATTAAAGGGCTTCCACCTGTTCACAAGTTAACAACAGAACAAAATATGACCTATGAAGTCATGAACAGGAGAGAGTGGAAAGAGAGAGAGAATTCCAAACAAATCAAAGGTTTTCCATATGTAAACAACAGAAGAATAATGCGGTACCTTTAAACTCATGAATGGGGGACTGAAAAAGGGGGAGAGTCGGGAAAGAGAGAATTCAAACCAACTACGGTGACAAAGACGGGTTAAAGGGCCAATTACGCTGTGGACCTTGTCGTTAATTCAGTAGCGAAACGCTCGTTTCGTTGTATCGGTTTATCCATTTTCATCATCACCATGTTTTAAAAGCTTATTCTCACTGGGAATGTCAGCTGGATGGAAAACAACTACCGTTAAAATTAACTTTGTCAGGTCAATAGTGTTTAAAGAGTACAACGTCAAGTTTCATGTTTCGACACAAGTAAACTAATTATACCTAATATACCATTATTTCACTCTTACTGCTGCATATCAATCGTTGGTCTGTTGGGTAGAGCGCTTGAATTAGACAAGAAGGTCCTAAGTTCAATTCCCGATACCGACACGTGAAAAAAATTCAGGCTGATAAAGTTTACGTTTTCAAAACCCTTGCTGAAAAACTGTGATTGCAGGTTTGTCCACCCCATTGGGCGAGTTCACAATAAAGAACAGAAATAGAATTGAAACGTGTATTTCCAATATTCAATCTCGTCGTGTGAGGACCATAAAGTTCCATGTTCCACTGGAACACGAGCCCTAATCCTTCCACTGGAACACTAGCCCTAACTCTTCCACTGGAAGATATAACCAAAGTTATGGTTCTCACGCGACGTAAAAGGCCTTACAATGAATGAGAAGGAATTCGGAAGAACTCAAAAAATGAATAACTGACAAAAACCTTCACTATTTTTGTCAGCTAAGTGAACTTTAATGGGTATAAAGTGAAGTTTTGTGTTTGACGCTAGTTAATAATCTTCAGATAATTATTAGACGAAATTTTACATGTGATTCTTTGGTCCAGGGGATAAAGCGTTTGGCTTGGAAGAAGAAGGCCCCGAGTTCAATCCCCGCTTTCCACATTTGAAAAAAAATACGGAAATACAAATGAGACATGAAACTTTAATTTAAAACCCTAGTCACAGGTCATTCTTCACGTTTTCAATTGAATGACGCATTTCGAAAATTCAAACTCATAATATATATATATATATATTTATATATATATATGCCCAAAAAGAGATATAGATCGGAAAAACCTAAAAAGAAAATTTCTTCGTATCCGAACAGATTTTAAACACCTAAACGGTATCCATTAAGCTTCACCATTCCCTAATATCTCCCCCAAATGACAAATGTGAACTCTTTTGTGAGAATTGTGTCCATAAAATACATCTAAACTCTTCTTATTCTCAAAGTTCCAAGTTAAAATCATTCTGTTGGGTCAGTCCATTCCGAAATAAGGTGTTCAGGGTATTGAGCAGTACCGGAAGCATTACATCATTTTCAGCCTCGATTTGGTTAATGGATTGCGCAATATTTTCCACGATTGTGCAATAAACGAATATTGTGTCTTTCTAGAAAAATATCATTTCGTTTTAAAATAGACTCGCCCAAAAGGGTGATCAAGTAAAACAAATTGCAGGTCTGTCCACCCTGTTGGTCGAGTTCACGGCTTTTGTCTTCTCAGTTGTAAACTCACCCAGTGGGGTAGAGAGGTGTGAAATCACAGAGTTAACCTGACCACCCTTTTTGGCGAGTCTATTTTAAACCGAAATGATCTTTTTCAAAAAGACCACAGTTTTCTAAATATTCGAAATATTGCACAATCGTGGAAAATATTGCGCAATCGATTAACCAAATCGAGGCTGAAAATGATGTAATGCTTCCGGTAGTGCTAAATACTCTGAACACCCTCTTTCAGAATGGACTGGCCCAATGTAACTATTCCAATGGACGAGTTTGATTTTAAGTGCAAAAATAAACAAAAAAAAATAAAATTATGAGATTATATGATATTTTTGGACCAAATAGACACGTTTTTAAGATTTTGTTAGGATACGTGTAGAAGTATTTTTAATATTTTCCATTTTTTCTGTGAGACATATTTAGATAATTTGGTTTGAATATTTGAAATCCTCGGCACAATTTGAACCATTGTAAAGTACGTTTTTGTTTATTTTAATTTTTTGAATGCAACAAGTATTCAAAATTTGCGGTGTAAATTTAGCCAAGTTACCCATTACGTTTTTGTTAAACGTCTCGACCTGGATTTGAACTCGGGTCCATCTTCATTGGAGCCAACCAACTAAACCTCTAAGCCACGGACACTGTCGATGAATTGGTGATAAATAATACTCCGAAGCTTGCTTGTAAACTGTGTACTAAATTTTACATTCTACAAATCGTATTTAACAAACAAAGCAATACACGTTTTGCTCCAACACTCGAGTTCTGTCAGAACTGAAAAGTCACAAAGGAGTAACATTTATCATTTTGGGAAGATATAGTTGAATGTTGAAGCTTCATGGGCATTGTTCAGAGTACGGATACGAGGGAGTTGCTTTTTTACAAACTCTCTCGAATCCTATGTCGATATCGTCAGCTTGAATGTTCGAAATACATTGCTCATGTCAAATGTTTACGAAATACGCCTTGCAGCGTGAATTATGACAAGAGTTACAAAAGGCGTACGTTTCTATTTTTCCACACGCCGGTGCCTGGAACTGAACCTGTGACCTTCTGCACTCAAGTCAAAGAAAATACCCACAGACCAAGTTCATGTTCATCATTTATGAAATAATTATCTGCTGGTCACTTAACTAGTGTCTGAACTTGTGTCTGAACATTAACTCTATACATTCAAAAAACAGATTTTCCAATAAGGATCATTATAGCTCCGAATTGTATTAAGAAGGATGACTGAACAGTGAATGTGTGAGGTGGACTAATCAATATTTTCAACGTGCAGTGACAAGGCTGCACGTTGAAAATATTCATTAGTCTACCCCTAGATAATGATTATGGACTCTTCCATCCGGTGTCATTGAACTGAAACGTGAGATACAATCCTTAAAGGTTAAAACTTGACACACTTTTATTTTAATCATAATATATATATATATATACATATATGCCCAAAAAGAGACAAAGATCGGAAAAACCTAATATACCATTATTTCACTCCCACTGCTACGTATCGATCGTTGGTCTGTTGGGTAGAGCGCTTGAATTAGACAAGAAGGTCCTAGGTTCAATTCCCGATCCCGACACATGAAAAAAATTCAGGCTGATAAAGTTTACGTTTTCAAAACCCTTGCTGAAAAACTGTGATTGCAGGTTTGTCCACCCCATTGGGCGAGTTCACAATAAAGAACAGAAATAGAATTGAAACGTGTATTTCCAATATTCAATCTCGTCGTGTGAGGACCATAAAGTTCCATGTTCCACTGGAACACCAGCCCTTGCCCTTCCACTGGAACACTAGCCCTTACCCTTCCACTGGAAGATAGAACCAAAGTTATGGTTCTCGCGCGACGTAAAAGGCCTTACAATGAATGAGAAGGAATTCGGAAGAACACAAAAAATGAATGATTGACAAAAACCTTCACTTTTTTGTCAGCTGAGTGAACTTTAAAGGGTATAAAGTGAAGCTTTGTGTTTGACACTAGTTAATAATCTCCAGATAATTATTAGACACAATTTTATATGTGATTCCTTAGTTCAGGGGATAAAGCGTTTGGCTTGGAAGAAGAAGGCCCGTGGTTCAATCCCCACTTTCGCTATTTGAAAAAAAAATATACGGAAATACAAATGAGAAATAAAACTTTAATTTAAAACCCTCACAGGTCATTCTTCACGCTTTCAATTGAATGACGCATTTTGAAAATTCAAACTCATAATATATATATATATATATATGCCCAAAAAGAGATATAGATCGGAAAAACCTAAAAAGAAAATTTCTTCGTATCCGAACAGACTTAAACGGTATCCATTAAGCTTCACCATTCCCTAATATCTCCCCCAAATGACAAATGTGAACTCTTTTGTGAGATTTGTGTCCATAAAATACATTTAAACTCTTGTTATTCTCAAAGTTTCAAATTAAAATCATTCTGTTGGGTCAGTCCATTCCGAAATAAGGTGTTCAGGGTATTGAGCAGTACCGGAAGCATTACATCATTTTCAGTCTCGATTTGATAAATGGATTGCGCAATATTTTCCACGATTGTGCAATAATCAAATATTGTGTCTTTCTAGAAAAATATCATTTCGTTTTGAAATAGACTCGCCCAAAAGGGTGATCAGGCAAAACTCAAATTGCTGGTCTATCCACCCTGTTGGTAGAGTTCACGTCTTTTGTCTTCTCGGTTATAAACTCACCCAGTGGGGTAGAGAGGTGTGAAATCACAGAGTTAACCTGACCACCCTTTTTGGCAAGTCTATTTTAAACCGAAATGATCTTTTTCAAAAAGACCACAGTTTTCTAAATATTCGAAATATTGCACAATCGTGGAAAATATTGCGCAATCGATTAACCAAATCGAGGCTGAAAGTGATGTAATGCTTCCGGTAGTGCTAAATACTCTGAGCACCCTCTTTCAGAATGGACTGGCCCAATGTAACTATTCCAGTGGAAGAGTTTGATTTAAAGTGCAAAAATAAACAAATAAAATAAAATTATGAGATTATATGATATTTTTGGGCCTAATAGACATGTTTTTAAGACTTTGTTAAGATACGTGTAGAAGTATTTTTAATATTTTCCTTTTTTTCTCTGAGACATATTTTGATAAATTGGTGTGAATATTTGAAATCCTTGGTACAATTTGAACCATTGTAAAGCACGTTTTTGTTTATTTTAATTTTTTGAATGCAACAAGTATTCAAAATCTGTGGTGTAGATTAAGCCAAGTTACCCTTTCCGTTTTTTGTTAAACGTCTCGACCTGGATTTGGACTCGGGTCCATCTTCATCGAAGCCAACCAACTAAACCTCTAAGCCACGAACATTGTTGATTAATTGGTGATAAATAATACTCCGACGCCTGCTTGTAAACCGTGTACTAAATTTTACATTCTACAAATCGTATTTAAGGGCCTATATAAGTAATGAAATTTTGTTTATTTTGAAAATTCTCACCTCTGATATTCCTTCAATTCAAATTAAATATACACAAAATGTACATAAAAATGAAGGTGGGGATGTATAGAACACGAAACACATATGTAATCAACTCATAGAGTCGACTGCAGGCACCACTGGTTCCTGGAAGTCTGCTGCCGTATTCGCACCAGAACTGATAATTTAATAATAGTTCGCGAAAACAACTTGTGGCCAAATGTGCTTTACATATCCAAGAACAAAGCTAGGGGATCAAAATTCTTCAAAACACGGCGACAGAGCTGCATTGCATGAAAATTCCAAAGCTTTGCTTTTGTTTACGTATGAGTATACTTTCGATTTCCCGTCGACGTCATCGGACAGAAAAAGCATGTACAAATAACGCCATCTAAAATCAAATAATGAAAAAGATCGCCTTCATACAGTATACTGTTATTAGATAGAGATTGCACAGTTGCCATATTCAATGCAAGGTATCATGATACCTGTTGAAATTTCTTAGAATTACGATTTTGTTTTTCGGTGGAAATTCGTGGTAACGAGTGATTTGCGCATGTCTGTCGAGCATGGAAACCATCTTCAATAAAAAATGCAGACAGTGTTGTCCTTTTCCAAAATGCAGTCCTATCGCTGTATTCGAAAGTGCTTTGAATGCCTAGCTTTGTTCTTGGATATATGAAGCACATTTGGCCACAAGTTCTTCTGATAAAATATTATTTTGTTATCAGTTCTGGTGCGAATACGGTAGCAGACTTCCAGGGACCAGTGGTGCCTGCAGTCGACTCTATGAGTTGATTACATATGTGTTTCGTGTTCTATACATCCCAACCTTCATTTTGATGTATAATTTGTGTATATTTAATCTGAATTTAAGGAATATGAGAGGTGAGAATTTCAAAATAAAGAAAATTCCATTACTTATATAGGCCCTTAACAAACAAAGCAATACACGTTTTGCTCCAACACTCGAGTTCTGTCAGAACTGAAAAATCACAAAGGAGTAATATTTATCATTTTGGAAAGATATAGTTGAATGTTGAAGCTTCATGAGCATTGTTCAGAGTACGGATACGAGGGAGTTGCTTTTGTTTACAAACTCTCCCGAATCCTATGTCGATATCGTCAGCTTGAATGTTCCAAATTCATTGCTCAGGTCACATGTTTACGAAATACGCCTTGCAGCGTGAATTATGACAAGAGTTATAAAAGGCAAACATTTCTATTTTTCCACACGCCGGTGCCTGGAACTGAACCTGTGACCTTCTGCACTCAAGTCAAAGAAAATACCAACAGACCAATTTCATGTTCATCATTTGTGGAATAATTATCTGCTGGTAACTTAACTAGTGTCTGAACTTGTGTCTGAATATTAACTCTGCACATTCAAAAAACAGATTTTCCAATAAGGATCATTATAGCTCCGAATTGCATTATGAAGGATGACTGAACAGTGAATGTGTGAGGTGGACTAATCAATATTTTCAACGTGCAGCGACCAGGGTGCACGTTGAAAATATTCATTAGACTACCCCTAGATAATGATTATGGACTCTTCCATCCGATGTCATTGAACAGAAACGTGAGATACCATCCTTAAAGGTTAAAACTTGACACACACTTTCCTAAGATCATTTACCCGACAAAATAGCATCACATATTTTCCTTCTCGTTGGAACATTTCCAAATAGCGTATAAAACACGCCGAAGAAAAACATGTTTACTGCGGCAGATTGGTACCGAACGCCCAAACTCCATCTCGCGAAGCAAACGTGTCTCCCATTGCGCCATCGGATTAACGACGTCATTTGTGAGGTAGTCCACTCATGGCTTACGGCATTGGCCCTCAAACCGAGAGGTTCACGACTCGATTCCCTCTAAGGGTAACTGCGTCGCGTCCCTGGGCACGGCACGTAGTCCCAACTGTCCACGCGTGGGCACGGTGGCGCTGTGTACTAAGACGTGCTGCATGCCGCTCGTGCATCTGTCTTCACCCAAAACAAACCTTGCTTGTGTTGAGTAAGTACGCCTGGGAGTCTGACATTTGATCGGTGGTTCTCTCCGGGTACTCCGACTACATCCACTCATAAAACTGTCCGACACGAGGTGACTCATGCTGTCGAAAGTGTCGTTAAGCGCCTATAAATAAAGAGTAGTCGGCTATTGTTTGTAATTCGGTCAAGTTTTGATAAGTTACATAAGAAGGATCGCGATCGAAGCGCCCGTGTTCAATTTAATGTAGTTTGCTGAACCCTCTCATCCTGAATTATGCCCCGACCTCCGAAAGAGGATTCGGGAGTATCTAGTGAAGACTGTCGTCCGTCTATCCGTACAAACGTTTTTGATTGTAATTTCAAAGCCACCGGCCAGATTTGGATCTCAGTTGGTATGCTGGTAGAGCCGCATGGTGTGACGGATATGCACAATACCTTCAAGGCTAATTCGAACATGCTTATGGCTCTGGGACAGTAGCCCACCCACGTTTTGCGAAGGCTTTGTTCAATGAGGCGCCCCACCCCAACATGCATTTCTTGTAACTCCATTTTTTTCCACAGGGACCGATGCCAAGGAACGCGATATTTTCTGCGATGACACAGTCATATACAACCGTGACCATATCGTAGACAATACTGTTCCCACGCATACATCTACAGCTCCTGTGAGACTCTCCTGTGAGCTATTGTAAACTGACCTCCAGAGACGCTGAAAGTATGAGGGAGCAGCTGTCCTCCCTGCCTTCGGGCCACGGGGCGAGTGGAGCCAGGCAATGCCCTTCCCAGTTTCATCGCTAATTTGTATTTTCAATGATTTATTCCCGAATTAAAGCTAAAATACATCCCAGATACGTTCTAGGACTGAGCTTTCAAAATTTAATGGAGGGTGTGCGTGCGGAGAGGTTTCCCCTCCCGATGGGAGTGGGATTCTCTCAAACTCCCTCGTCTCGAGCCTTTGGCCTTAGAGATATGCATGCTTCGCCATGTCATGGCTGAGTTGCTAGTGCGAGTAAATGCCTTTTTCCTTGGATCTGAAACACACACCCACACTGAAGTGCTTCAGGAGCCCCTCCTGAATTCCTTTTTTCAAATGTGAATGAGTCAAAATAAAATAGTATCAGTATCCTATCTAGAGTACTTTATGCAAAGAAGCTGCCGGATGGTCACACCGACTTTCCTGTTTCCATATGGCTGGGGAGGTGGGTGCCAGTAAACGACGAAGATAATGGGACACACCTACGCGCGTGAGATGATGATTCGCAACATGACCCCGGTCTGGAATGAGTCAGTTCATCACTCACATTACCAGAACCCACCCAGTGACCTATTTTCTGCACAGACGCCATCATGCGACATAACGCTACACAATGCAGATCCTAGCCTCATCTTACGGGTCACCAAATTGTCTCAGTGGCCGCCATGGATGCCGCCATATGTCTATGGGAAAGGCCATTTTGGAGGTTGTTAACAGGGACTTCTTGAGTATCGTCGCATGTATGTGGAAGTGGTCATCTTATCTGTTAGGGAGTTGTGAGTGACACATCTGTACTTTCGTTAATTGCAACCACCTTAGAATTGTGTGTGATGAATGTTGTGTTAGATAGTGAATGTGCACTCTAAAATCATTTGGGTTAAAAATTAACCCAAATCAGCAGGGCTGACTGATTATGAACCAAATTGTATTCATATTCACTCAAGCCAGTTGATTTGGGTTAATTTTTAAACCAACTGATTTTAGAGTGTGTGTTTGTTTATATATCCAGCTCTTTTGATATGAAAAATCCAGCCTGACCCGGCCGTCGGACCGTTGAGACGTTCGTTTGACCGTTTGGTGTCTAGATGATATCATGGGTTTGCGGTCAAATTTTGTTTGGGCTAGTTGTGATCCGATTGAAAACAGACCGAAAATCTGACAAAAATTAGGGACATGCATTTGGTCACGTTAATACATTTATCGAACAATCCCGTTACATAAAAAAGAGAATCTCTCATGAGTCCCCGATAAGTATGTAAAATATGAACCGAGTCCACTAATTTCGATTCGGGCCGAGCTTTATCGAGGCCCAAATCGAATTTAGTGGACGAGGTTCATATTTTACACACTTATCTGGGACAAGTTTGAGATTCTTTTTCTCACATCACCGTGATTTGTGTACATTCTGACAGAATTTGGTGAGTCCTTAACCCAAACCCACATTGCTGCAATGTTTCCGCCTCCTTTGAATGCACTAATAACCCAATCACGTTACTGTGGGCCAGCCACTTTCTCGTTGAAATATAGACCCGGTAAGGTTTATGTACATCAGGTATCAATGACTAAGGGTTATTCATTTCTGATTTTCATGACTTAGTAATAACAATATGAACAATATTTAATGATGATAATATTACAGCTCCATGCACATGACTTTATAAGAGACATTCGAAAATGAAACGCTACTTTTTCTTTGGAATGTCGCGTGCTGGAGCCAGCAAAGGAAAGTTACGTCATGGTCTCAATCACTGTCTGAATCAGTGCAAACAATTAGCCTTCGTCGTTTCGCCCCAGGTTTAGCCGGGCTTTTATTCTCATGGACATGGATGTTGAAATTACCACCATAAAGATTCCCTGAAAACATTGTGAACATTTCGCCGGTAGTGGCCGTGTGTTTTGCACCAACAGTACGTACAAATGTGTTATTTGTGGAATTGTATCCTGAGGTTAAGCTTGGAAGTTGAAGGCATTGTCGTCGGCAATGGCAGCTGAGCCTGACAGTAAGACTGGGATCGACAGTCGGATTCAACATGACATTCATTCGTACTTGAGAGATTATTCAGTTCATTGGAAGGGTTACTTAAAATACGGGAAATGTTTTTGTGCTGATTTTCATTTATGTGGCTATAATTATTGATGGAAGCACTGTTCTTATGCCCTGTTATCTGCGTTATGTGATGGGCTGGAATTTCTGATTCACTCAACTTTTGGACCAAGTGTTTTCTAGTACTGTGATTTGTGAGGCGTTTTTGAGTGGAAAGTCCACCAATCGTTGCCATACGCTTCATTATAGAGGTAAGGTTGTTTTTTGCCTATTGGCTGCCTCTTGAACCATTGATCTCCGGATTTCATATTCAATTGGTTTGTGTGGGTTGCAATATAAAATGGGTCACTTGGTTTTGAAAAACAGGAAGGTCGTAATTTTGCATAATGTTTATATACAAAAACAGGGCAGCGATCTGTTCTATTCAAATTTGGCCACATCCTCGGCTTTACAATTCTTACATCCCCAAGAGTTTCCCCCGAACGCGTTTTTGTCTGTTGTTCTAAAAATTTGAGGTATTCATGTCCATTTGAATCGACTCCCAACTTCACATCACCCCAGCACATATCTCGGTGTTCGTCTGAGGCACGCAGACTGAAATGAATTGTATTATAAAACCACATAGTATTTATTATACTCTTTGGGCTGGTGACACCGAATAAATTGGATTGCCATAACATTTCAACTTCTTTGTCATTTATTGGGTCAGATTTGTTACTTTTATTTCCCTTCCCATCCTTTTGAGTTCTCGCTGCTTTGCTTTCAAAACCTCCTGCACTTTGCCAAACTCGGCACTACTGCAAATACTCGGGCCGTAATTAAACCTCTTCAAATGGCGTTCAACGCTCGCCATAAAACCGCTCAGTGTGCTTGGCTCATATTCAGTCATGTCTGACTTTCTTGCAGCGATGAAAAATTTGCACAACAGAACACAAAGGTCGGGAGGTGGAATTTGTTGAATGGGTCTAGGTTCATTTATTTCTGGACTGTCCATAAACGATTTCAACAATTTCATATCGTAAAATGTTTTTGCAAGAGTGTTTTTGTTTGTTTGGTTGTCAATAAAAGACTGAATGTTGTCAGAGCTCACGTGAACAAATCTGTCAGATGACATGTTGCTTGTAAACAATGTTTTAGAATTCGTAACGTCATCACGGCTGACAGACGCCGGAACATGGATTGTCTCATTTTCTGAAATTGAACTGAGACGCTCGCCTGGTAAATTCACACGGAAGTCAGTTTCATCCACCTCAACTGTGTAGAATTTTCCATTTGTCGATTCTATGACCCTTAGAACTTTTCCGACACCAATTCCATCGATTTTAACAAGTGCACTGACTTTGAAATTTTGAACGCCGTCATCCATGTTTATGAATATTCAACGCGTAGGAAGACGCATATCAATTTAGGTGATTCACCGGTCAATAAACTCACGTGAAAAATCTCGTGGGTTTATGACCCGTGTATAATATTCCTGATCTGAACTTGTTTATGAGGCAGTGCTTACGTGATAAAGCCCGTTTCCCTCATTTTTCAGTTTAAATTGGGTTGGAATCCAAATTGTGTTAAAATTTTGAATTTCATATTTTAATGCGTAATAACAATGCATATATGTGATAGTGCAGTGTCTACCGGAAGTTGAATCCGTCTGATACGGAATCGGAAAAGGTGGCCGATACAAACGTTTTTTTCCGAGTTTTTGGGTGCAAATTAAGTTGATTGTTAGATAAAACATAATTCTAAAACTTGTTTTAGTGTTGATAGTATAATATACTTTTTATTGTCAATTTGAATATATTTCTCCTTTGAACCACAGGCACTCGACGTATTATTGGATTTTATCAGTTTTAATAAAATAGATATTATATTATCCACAGGCACCCGACGTATTATCGGATTTTATCAATTTTAATAAAATATATATTATATTATCAATACTAAAAAAAGTACTTTTTTTAGTATTGATAATATAATATATATTTTATTAAAATTGATAAAATCTGATAATACGTCGAGTGCCTGTGCTTTGAACCCTGGTGGTATCTTCCATGTGTCAGTTCCTTGGCAGCAATTGATTGGTCCGACCACAGGTACTCGACACAAGCTGGGAAATCGAAAGAAAAATGATATTTGATACCATTTTTGAATCTATGCTGACGTGCCCCTGTAATGGTACATAAATATTAACAACAAGGTAAACAACTCGCTTTTCGAAAACGATAGCACTCATCTTCGTCCCCCCCCCCCCCCCCCTCAAATTTGATTCACACAACGTATCCAACAATACCCAGTATCAATGGAAAGGGGAATGAATAAGCTTTACAGTGGTGTATTACATGACCGTTGGGTGTTCTTGGGCTGTTCATGATAACTGGGAGAAGTCGCAGGAAATGCCGAAAAACATTTAGTCGGACAAGAAAGTGCACAGTGAAATGAGGTTTACGAGCGATAATTATCCGACTTATTATAAATAATTCGAGGTCCCATTGTATACGGAGGGCAGATTCAAATATTAACCGTATACCTTTATCAATTACTAATCTCGGATCCACATTTATTAATTTCTGGAGTTCACATTTGCTTTTATACATTTTTTTAACGTTCCCTTGGAATTAAAAAAGCTAGCGGCATCCATAGAAGCACAATGACATCCCATTGGCTACTATTTATGCTGAGAAAATCATCGATGAAAATAAGCCAATGGGAGAATGGGGAAAGCTTTTGCGCAAGTCGTGTATCTAAGGACGCCGTCCACTCAGGTCAACTTGGGAAAAGATGTCAAAGTTACGGCTAAAAAGTGTATAAACGTTAAATGTGAACTCCAGAAATTAATAAATGTGGATCCGAGATTAGTAATTGATAAAGGTATACGGTTAATATTTGAATCTCCCCCCCCCCCCCCCCCCCCCCCCCATATACAATGGACCTCGAATTATTTATAATAAATCGGATAATTGTCGCTCGTAAACCTCATTTCACTGTGCACTTTCTTGTCCGACTAAATGTTTTTCGGCCTTTTCTGCGACTTCTCCCAGTTATCATGAACAACCCAAGAACACCCAACGGCCATGTAATACACCACTGTAAAGCTTATTCATTCCCCTTTCCATTGATACTGGGTATTGTTGGATACGTTGTGTGAATCAAATTTGAGAAGGGGGGGGGGGGGGGGGGGAGGGGACGAAGATGAGTGTTATCGTTTTCGAAAAGCGAGTTGTTTACCTTGTTAATATTTATATACCATTACAGGGGCACGTCAGCATAGATTCAAACATGGTATCAAATATCATTTTTCTTTCGATTTCCCAGCTTGTGCCAAGTACCTGTGGGTCCGACCCACGAATTCATTTAGCAACCATCCTACTCAATGGAATTATGAGGTATCATGTTCCTGGACTAGAAAAGCGGTCTCTCGGGTCCAAATGGTTACATCGATTGAATGTGCTAAGATCCGTCCCTCCGATTTGTGGCCTTGTTTCTTGTATTCAAACTGCCCCTGATAAGTGCAGGGCCTAGTTCTGGTTGTTTAAAACGGTTAAGGGAAACGGTTTGCACCGTGTCATCTGTATTTCGTCATCCCTCGGTTGAAATCCAAGCACACCAGAAAGAATAAAATCTGGACTGGCAGTAATGGCGGTAAATGGTCAATGGTGAGAAATCTTGCCCAGAAACGGAAAGAAGCGTGTCATTTATCGATCTGACATTTTTTTAAATATATGCTAAACCACCCTGACCTGTATCGTCATGAAAATCGACTTTCTATAAAGTTATCTCTCTTGAAATTACCAAACGACTGAAGAAGGTCCAATTAAGAAGCACGAAATGTTCAGAAAATAAACACCTGTGACATGAGTATAAAATAAAATCGAGTTTCCTTTTGTTACTTCTTATAAAGGCTAACAACAGACAGCCCCGTGTCTGTTGTTGTCGTTTATTAAACGTTACAAAGGGAAACTTGGTATTTTATGCGTAGCTAATTAGAAGAAAATACTTTACAGATTATTTATTTATTTATTTATTGATGTTTAAGGTCACATATTGATGCACAATGGCTAATCATGACCGTGACAGTTTTACGGGTGGAGGAAGCCGGAGTACCCGGAGAGAACCACCGAGCAACGACGAGCAGCTGCCAGCTCCCCAACATCGTAACTCCGCACTGCAACACAGGCAGGGTTAGATTGGTGGAAGACATGCGTACCATCGACGTGCAGTACGCCTTAGTACACGGCGTCATCGTGCCCCCATGCGGGCAATGGGGATGAAGTGTCTTGCCCAAGGACACAACGCGGTTGCCGCAGGTGGGATTCGAACCGAGGACCTCTCGGCTTGCAGCCTGCACCTCTACCTACTGAGCCACCGCGCTCCCACTTTACAGATAATCCGTTATTAAGAATCCATTAGTATCACACCTACCAGCACTAAGTAAGTTTCCATTTTGCCTTTCCTACAGTAATCTGCAAGTTTTTAAAATTTTTCCCGTGGAAAAAATGAGCAAAAATCAACTCCTAGACTTCCTTATTAACCCTTTACCCAACGTAACGGCCAAAAAACCGGCCCAGCGCTATTCTCAAAAAGCGCCAATTAATTTTCATTATTTTTTCATTTTTTTTCTCAAAAACATAGGTTATGACCCCTCGTTGGAACGAGCTCATTCCAACGAGGGGTCATGACCTATGTTTTTGGGACAAAAAAATGAGTTATTCAATAACTTTTTTTTGCAAGTGTCGTGTGGTTTTCATGTTAGGTAAAGGGTTAATGAAAAGGATAGTGTCTGCTACGATGTACACACAGTTGATATAATGCAGAACAAAGTTACAGAACATCAAAAGATGATGAAAACGTAGTTTTTTTTATTTTTAAATGGGTTTCACAGAGAATAATAGTTGTAGTAGATGTGGAGATCGGACCTTTTGGATGGACCTAGTAGTGGACCTAGTAAGGGACGTCATAGTCTAGTAACTTAGTTACGTCATGTTTGGCTGTTATGGTAGTCCGTGTGCGTGACCATCTTGTGATGTCATCTTCATTGTAATGCGCAGTCTTAGTGCACATGCAGTACTACTGTTTAAATTACTGAACCCATGGGATTAGTGAAATAATGGGTACCCACTTTTGGAAACAATTCTGTGGTGTTTAACGTCCGTGTAAACGGGGCGTATCATAGAATGGCAATGTCCGTCTCCGTTTGCCCCCCCCCCCCCCCCCCGTCCACTTCTTGGCTTCTAGACTATAACTTGTGTTATAATTTCAATATCTAATCCATATTTGGTATGTGAGCTTATCCCAAATGCAGATCTAGTTCGAATTTGACGTCCGTCTGACATTTCGTTCAGAGTTATTGCCATTTATTGTCTTGACTTTCAATGTTTTTTGGTATCCGGATAGGTCTAGCTACACTCGACAAAGCCAATCCATTTTTAGCACACAATCTTATTCAAGTAAAAGGCAGATTAAATTCGATTTTAACGCCCGTGCAGCATTCTATTATGGCGTTATTGCCATTTATTTTCTTAAAGTGTCTATGACTTTAGCCATGTTTAACATTTTCTGGATAATAACTCCAGCTATACTCAACAGAGCCAATCCATTGTAAGCAAACAACCTCAAGTAAAAGGCAGAGTGTGTAAAGATCTGTTGTGGAGTTATTGCCCTTTAGCTTTTAGAATTTCCATGCTTTTACATCGCGATTTTGGGTTTCCTGATAACTCCAGCTGTATTCAATATAGGAAATCCATTTTAGCATATGAACTTACTCAAATAACAAGAGCAACGCAAGGCGTGGAATATGCCCCGAACGGTGTCATAAAAGGGAAGGTAAGTCTCCCGGGGGTATAACCAAAATCAAAAGGAAGCTTCCTCTAGACACCAATAACGCATAACCAAAAATGAACTTGTTTCGAGTCAGTACTCATTATTTATTGGGCGGAAACCAAATTTAAGATGGCCACCATAATGAATTGGCCAGTGGCTGCCTCTTGGTTCAGCTGACTGGTCCGAAATCGAAAACAAGCTTCCTCTAGACACCAACAATGCATAATTAAAACATAAAATGATTCGATTCAACATTTATTAGTTATTGAACGGAAACCAGATTCAATATGGGTGCTCTGGCTGCCATATTGTATTGACTAGCTGGACTAAAAATCGAACGGAAGAATTGTCTGGTCATCCACAGGTTACCCCTAAAATAATGATTTGATCAAATAACCGGTTCTTTAGTTATTTGACGGAAACCAAAGGTTAATGGATGGACGCCGGACAATGGACGGCCATGGTGAAAAAATAATGCCCCCCCCCCCCCCCCGAAAGAATCTCTCAGGGGGCCTAAAAAGCAGACCGAGTTCAATTTTGACAGTCGTGCAATATAGTGGAGTTATTGCCCTTTATTTTCGTACAATTTCCCGATTTCAGTTTTCCAGACAATAACACCAGCCATACTCAACACGGCCAATCCATGTTTGGCATAAATCTTTCTCAAGTAAAAGGATGCATCCATATTCGGTATGTGGCATTATCCAGGAAAAATGCAGATCATCATCTTCAAATTTGACGTCTGTTAAATATTCCACGCGTGACGGTGGGGGTATTGTCTTTCGTTTTCAAAGAATGTTCAGAAGTCTTGGTTTTTGGGTGATTACTTCATTTATACATAACATCGCAAGACTACTAGTACATCAAATCCAAAGAATGTGCTTTTTCAAGAAAAACTCAGGTTGATGTGGGGTGGAGGAAGGGGGTACTAGTTTTAAGAGTACCCGCCACACTGTGCCACATGGAAATTTATTACTGAAGACAACACAGAAAATAAATGATGGCACTATCTCCATAACAGAATGCTGCACGGGCGTTAAAATTGAACTTGATCTGCCTTTTACTTGAATAAGGTTGTGTGCCAAAAACGGATTGGCTTTGTCGAGGGTTGCTTGACCTATCCGGATATCAAAAAGCATGAAAGTCAAGACAATAAAGGGCAATAACTCTGAACGAAATGTCAGACGGATGTCAAATTCGAACTTGATCTCCATTTGGGATAAGGTCACATTCCAAACATGGATTTGATATGGAAATTATAACAGAAGTTATAGTCTAGAAACCAAGAAGTGAACGAAGAAGGGGGGGGGGGGGGGGGGGGGGGGTGTAGACGGAGACGGACAACGCCATTCTATGATATTTACACCGCAGATTTGTTTCCAAAATAGGTGTCAGTCTTGGGACTACAGGACCAGTGAAAACTCGTTCATCCTCACATGTCTCCAATTTAATATTTTGTTTCAAAGCTAGACAGAAAACCAACTATTCCAATTGCATTGAATAAGATCGGCGCATTGCAAGACATACTGCAGTCCAAGTATTCTTTTTTCATTTTCTGAAACACTGCGAATGTATAAGGTGTTGTGCGGATTAAACACCGCCCACGGGCATAATTAATATACACTGTCCAGTGGAGCTGAAACGGTTAAAGGGTTTTCTTGATCAATTAATGACATAGATAAATCCTGATTAACCGATTAATCATTTGCCCTTATAGGTAGTTGAATAATTGCCGTACTGTTGATGATTTATAGCATTAACCCTTAACCCAACGTAAAGGACAAAATCGGCCAGCTGTACATACAAAAATCTCCATTACGATTTTATTATGTTTTCAATTTTTCTCGTTGAGCTCGTTCCAATGAGGGATCATAAGCTATGTTTTTGAGACAAAAATTGTAAATTTTTAGTAATTCAAGAATCTATTTTGCAAGTGTCGTCTGCTACCTGCATTGGGTGAAAGTTAACTTAAGAATGACCAGTTCCCACTACTGATCAAGTATAATGATCATGCAAGTGAACAAGTATGTCATCACGTAACTTGCATGCTTTACTCTGTCTCATATAATTGATGTGAGTCAGTTTGACAATGTTTGCCTGTTTTGGAGCAAGTTTGTTCCTTTGTTAACCCAGAAAATACAGTAGTTCGAATTTCGAAAGTAACGGTTAATCGATCAATTACTTTTTCAAGACGTTGGTCACTGGTTAATCGATTAATCGGTTAACCGTTTCTACTCTACTGCCCAGCGCCGCTCTTAATTGTTGATCCATGGACACCAGGCTACAGAATCTGTACGCCCTTAACAAATCTGTCAAATCAAAACTGTCCATTTTAAATCCCATAATGAAACATTATATGAGGTTTTTCAATGCCCATTTCACCAGATCAGACAGATTCGACACCCGTATAGAGCTTCTGCAGGCAGACAGTGATGTTTTTTAACGCTTTACCTAACATGAAAAGCAGACGACACTTGCAAAAAAAATTCTTGAATATTTTTTTTTATTTTTTGTCTCAAAAACATGGGTTATGAAACCCCTCCCTGGAACGAGCTCGACGAGCTTGTTCCAATGAGGGGTCATAACCTATGTTTTTGAGACAAAAAATTAAAAAATAATGAAAATTAATTGTCGATTTTTGAGAACCGCGCTGGTGGGTTTTGCCGTTACGTTGGGTAAAGAGTTAATGGATATTTCAAAGCTTCTGCAAGCTGGATGGCGGGAATTGATGAAAGGGGAAACAATACAGAAATAGAAAAGTCCGAGATCATTGTAAATCTTTTTTGTTTCTTTACTTTGGAGCCTGATGATAATAGTGACGCTCATTAACCATTTACCAAACATGAAATGCAGACGACACTTGCAAACAAAATTACTGAATAGTTACTGTTTTCGTTTTTTGCGTTAAAAACATAGCTTATGACCCCTCATTGAAACGATCTGAAAAAGCTCATTCCAATGAGGGGGCCACAGCCTATGTTTTTAACGCAAAAAATGAAAAAATAATGAAAACTGAATGGCAATTTTAATGAATGGCGCTGACCGGTCTGGGCCGTTACATTATAGGTAAAGGGGCAATCTATTTAGGACATGTCACTAAAGCTTCTTTATCAAGTGTTTAGATCTTGAGTTTATGTTGGGATAGCCAGTCTTCACACTTAAATAGATTAGTCTAAAACACCCATAAAGTGAAGCTTCTACCCAGGTATTAACGTATTCTGTAAAAGGGTGCGACGATTAATCGCGAAAGGCTAATATCGCGATACATTGCTCACGTTGCAATACATGTCACTGTTCACTGTATTTTGCATAAAAAATAATGTCAAACAAAATAACGTCTTGAATTTTGAAAGCTGGTGTAGTGAAACCCTGTTTTGTATGCCGCCTGTTAAAAGTATAGGATTAGAAGGAAAATACAGTTAACAAAGACTTTGAAACACCTTTACCCCCCCCCCCCCCACCCCCGCCCTCCCCCAACCCCACACACACACACACACACCACACTCTATTTTGCTGAAGTTAAAAAGTTCACAGAGCTCCGTCAAACAAGACATAAGGGATTATTTATTTATTTATTTATTTATTTATTTATTTATTTATTTATTTATTTATTTATTTATTTATTTATTTTTAAGGTTATTTTCTGCATTTATGGCTATATGATGACCGCAACATAGGTGTGAAGTCAAGTTTTGCCAATCGTTTATGCCTACTTCAGAAGGTATCAATCCCATACATGCACTGGTTCCTGGTCCTCTTTAAGAGCAAAACAGAACTTGTTTACCACAAAAATAAGCACTGTTCCACTTTCCGGCGTTCAAACTTTAAATTGTGATAATGTCGTATTAGGAGCATATCGTTGCAGCGCCAATTCTGTACCAAAAATTAACATATACTGCAGTATTTCAGTAATAATAATAATAATAATGCAATGTTGACGTCTAGAATCCACCGCAGTGCTCTCTGACTTACATTATTACCCCGTATCCGTGAAGTCAGCAAGCTGTTAGCAGTTAACAATTCGAAATGTGAAGTCAGTAAGCATTTACCAGTTAGCAATTCGAATTGTGAAGTCAGCAAGCAGTTAGTAGTAAGCAATTCGAAATGTGAAGTAAGAAAGCAGTTAGCAGTTAGCAATTCGAAATGTCAAGTCTCGGATATTAGATGTGTCTTGACGATTCCCCCAGAGGACGTTTCGTACCTAGACAGTTCGTGCCAAACAATACTTTTTGTAAACCTGAGAAGGACTGTGAGACAGAGGGATTTGCCTTCCCCGCTTGTTCTTTCGGTACTCAGAAAAAAGTCAGTAAGCAGTTAGAAATTCAGATTGTTA
Source organism: Pictodentalium vernedei (assembly GCA_031216915.1). Taxonomy (NCBI): domain Eukaryota; kingdom Metazoa; phylum Mollusca; class Scaphopoda; order Dentaliida; family Dentaliidae; genus Pictodentalium; species Pictodentalium vernedei. Next base: position 170,787,007 of record CM062290.1, on the reverse strand, counting down.
AGTCAGAAACCATGCAGTTAGCAATTCGAAATGTGAACTCAGAAAGTAGTTAGCAGTTAGCAATTCGAAGTGTGAAATCAGAAAAACAGTTAGCAGTTAGCAATTCAAAATGTCAAGTCACCGGTATTATATGTTGTCACGTCGCGGATATTAGATGTGTCTTGACGACTCGCCCAGAGGACGTTTCGTACCTAGACAGCTCGCACCAACAATATTTTTTGTAAACCTGAGAAGGACTGTGAGGCAGAGGGATTTGCCTTCCCCGCTTGTTCTTTCGGTACTCAGAAAAAGTCAGAAAACAGTTAACAATTCGAAATGTGAACTCAGAAAGAAGTTAGCAGTTAGCAATTCCAAGTGTGAAGTCAGAAAGCAGTTAGCAGTTAGCAATTCAAAATGTCAAGTCACGAATATCACATGTTGTCAAGTCGCGGATATTAGATGTGTCTTGACGATTCGCCCAGAGAACGTTTCGCACCTAGATAGTTCGTACCAATAATATTTTCTGTAAACATGAGAAGGACTGTGAGACAGAGGGATTTGCCTTCACCGCTTGTTCATTCGGTACTCAGAAAAAGTCAGTAAGCAGTTAGCAATTCAGAATGTCAAGTCAGAAAGCAGTTAGCAATTCGAAGTGTGAAGTCAGAAAGCAGTTTGCAGTTAGCAATTCGAAGTGTGAAGTCAGAAAGCAGTTAGCAATTCAAAATGTCAAGTCACAGATACTAGATGTTTCTTGACGTTCGGACCAGAGGACGTTTCGTGCAAAGACATTTCGTACCGACAATACTTTTTGTGAACCTGAGAAGGACTCTACGTGATTTGCCTTCCTTCTTTTGTACCTAGGACGTTTCGTACCCAGGACGTTATCCACGATGAAGTAAGCAAGCTGTACGGGAATATGTTCTGTTAACCAGCACCTGCCGCTTACCTCGCTTGCTTCTGTTGGTCCTAAAAAGCCAGTAAGCAGTTGTCATTTAGCGATTCAGAATGTGAAGTCAGCGAGCAGTTCGTAATCTGAAATATGATGTCAGCAAGCAGTTAGCGTTTAGTAATTCGAGATGTGAAGTCATCAAGACGTTCACGGTTAGCAGTTTGAAATGTCGTAGATATTGAATGCTTCAAGACATTTCACACAAGGCGTTTCGTAAATTTGTGATCAATCCGGATCCGAATCTGTGGTCGTTTCGTGCAGGAGACTGCCCATATGTTGGTAGGAGGAGGTGTACAAAATGTTGAAAACACGGCACACGAAAGGTACAGATCACTGAGTATGAATTTCCAAAGATGAATTGGAATAAAATCGGTAATCGGAAAGGCTGTACGGATTACAAGCCTTCTTACTTTTAACTCTTTTCCCAGGAAAGTGGGGAAAAGCTCGTAGAAATATCCCTGAATAAACCTGCCAAGGTTAAAGTAACGGTTTACTGTCACAATAAAACCACACAAACATGGATATCGTCAGAACCGACTCGCCAAGTCATTTCTGATGATATGTTTCTATGGTTTAACTGAAATATGTCATTGAAACACTGAGAATTTGGGGGAAATAAGAAAAGTTACCACACTGTCTGGCAATGCATTACAGTCGCGGATCGTTTGAGGTACATATGAATATTTATAAGTGCCAGTGTTGCACGTAATTAGTTTTACTAATTCAGAGTAAGTCTGGCGTTTCTGGGTTATTTTCAAACTGTGGGACAATTTGGGGTGTTCAAAAATGTGATTTTCAATGTGGTTATGGAAACCAGAGGAATTATTCATGTTATAAAAAAATAAGTGTAAGTTTGATTTCACACATCAGCAGCCAAGTTCCAGTGACTTTCTTCATTCAAAACTAGCCAGTTTCGCAAATCAGCATTAGAATATGTCATCTCCGTTACAAGCATTTTCAAAACTCAAATGTCTAGATATATAAAATCTAGCATATTCAGTTATTTGGAATTCAATATTCGACAGTATATCAAGTTAAATTATCGGGAATGAGAAACGTTTTCATGTTGTTTACCAGAAGTGTGCATAATTTTAGATGTTATCAGATTTTGAGAATTTTGGGGGGCGTTTCAAGAGTGATGTCACTTTTTTAGAAAATGAAAAGTCACTTGTTTTTTTATTATTTCAAAGGACAGCGTTGAAGGAATGTCATGATAGACTTGTGAAATTATACTCAAGTTACAAGTTCGTTTTCAGCCTTTGTTGTGTTGTTGTGTGCTGTTATGGAGCTGACATCATGTGACGGAGGTGACGGAAATAAACGGAGTTGACACATACATATAGAACTGAATAGTTTTTTTTCTCAAATTGATTGAACATTTGGAAAGAAAAAATCAAAACAAAGTATACCACTGAATTAATATGGCCCATTATATTAACATATTTATTCAAATATTCAACACAAACCCTGTTTATTTTTAACCATTGAACGGAAAAAGTATTCATAGTTGATTGTCCATGGTGTGTGAAGGACAGCGGCGTAGGAAGCATTTGAATGTTGGGGGGGGGGGGATCACACATTTCTGAATGGTGGGGGGGGGGGGGGGGCACACATTTCTGATTATTGAATGATATGGCTGAGCAGCAGATTTAAAGGCATCTGACACGAGTGCTGAAGGTGCGAAGTGAGTGAGGAGCGGGGGGAGGGGGAGGGGTATGGGTTGTGGCATTGCGAGAAAATTTTTAAAACAGAGGTATCAAATTGTGCATTCTGGTGGCTTTTGGGATGAAAATCTTATTGTTTTCTTCAATAGAAAACGTCGACTTTTTAAAATCATGTTGGAAATTTTTAAAGATGCTGGTACTTCCTTCCCGTGAATTATACAAATGCTGCATCCTAGTGATACAGGATTTTCGAAATTTACGCAAAGTAAATGTCGTATCCGCTGGAACAGATAACTGATCATGCCTCTATAGGTTCATGAATATGTCATGGAAACCGCAACCAATAAACTGAATTTGTCTTGGTATTGCATACACACCAGTGTAAGTTACACTGGTGTGCATGTAGTACCAAGACAAACTTGACAGGGTTGGCTGGTTATACAGGCAGCCAACACTGGTGCAAAATCACAGACATGTAGGACAGTAAGAGAGTTCACTACGTGGCCTATTATTTTCACCAAAACACGGAAAAAAGTTGGGGGGGGGGGCAGGCGCCCTCTGTGCCCCCCGGTTCCTACCCCCCTGGTGAAGGAGGACTGATTACTATCATTACTACACTATGAAATAGGTTGAGTTGGAAATAAATCCAAATCGACCGGGCTTAGTGAAGATGAATCCAGTTGGTTACAAATTCACTCAACCCTTTCAATTTTGATTAAGTTTCAGCCTAACTGATTTTAGAGTTTATCAACACATTTTGGGATGAATTAGCTAGTCAACAACAGAACTTCAATTACTCAAAAAGCATGATAGCCATGTCATTTTTGTGGACCCTATTTGCGAACCACTGGATGAATACAAAAGTCGGCTTGAGAATTCCCTATCAGTTTTTTCAGCAATTGACTTTACTTTCCCCAGCTCTTTGCGTTTCTGCCATATATTTCTTTCTTTCCTCAAAAAATTTTCTCGTGCCTGAGGGTCAGCTTTTATTCTCTCCCTATAGCGCCTTTGCCGTTCAGCAGCGTTCAAGCCCATATTACACACTGACCTTAAAAGAAAAAACAAACCTTTATTCAGAAGAGCGGCAGTGGCGTAGATATAAGGGAAGCCGGAGGGGCCACGGACACCCCCCCCCCCCCCCCCCCCACCATCACCAGCAAATGCATTGTAACATGAATTATCTCCTCTTTTGTATTGTAGTCAAGAATTCAAGACCTCTGTCAAGCCAGACACAAATTGTTGAATACTTAACTACATACAAGGGAGGTACATAATATAGAAGCCATACGCCAATATTGAGAAGCAGAATTACAATCCCGACACATGTACTCACTTAGGAAATCGACTCTAGTGCAAACCAGATGGGATGCGTTAGGAAAGATTTTGAATTAATATCCATACATTTGTTGCGACTCATTTTAGGCCTCGACAACTTGGAAATTTTGGAAAGAGTGTTTACATAATTTATTCGTGATTTGTGATGTATTTTCTGTCTTTTTCTACCATATGTTGCCTCTTTATAACATATGTATATATGTATATGTATCTGAAATAACTGAAAAAATAAATAAGAAGAAAAAAAATATTGAAATTGGGCGGGAAAGGAAAGGGGTTCACACACAGCATTAGAGGGTTAACTGTAAGCAACTTTTGGGGCCTGTCGTAAAATTTGAAGCTTGGCCCCTCCACCAGCAAAAAGCTATCTACGCCACTGGAAGGCGGAAGTGTGCTTGTTTGTCAAAAAAAAAACCCCATGAAAGTAGACAGACAACCGGGAGATAAAGGTGGATAGAGGTGGGGTAGGTAGTGTTTCTCTCTCTCTCTCTCTCTCTCTCTCTCTCTCTCTCTCTCTCTCTCTCTCTCTGTGCGTGTGTGTGTGTGTGTGTGTGTGTGTGTGGGGGGGGGGGGGGGGGGGGTTGTGTTTGGAGGAGGGAGGGGGTATGTAATGATTTTGCTAAAATGAATGATCCGTTCTCAGGACTCCAGGGAGAATAACTGTCTGATTATTCTGGATGCCTATGCAGGTCTCGGGTTATAGGCGTACTGGGCCAATAGACGCAATTTGTTGGGGGAGGGGGGAGGTGCGGGGATCTAGGTTAGAAGATGTTGCCCGATAATATGATTTTACGAGCGCCATCGATGGTGTAAATGTATGCACCCCCCCCCCCCCCCCCCCCCCCCACACACACACACACACATTCGAGTGGGAGTTTAAGGACTTTTCTTGGTAAATTTTGAATAATTCGATAGTCTGAGGTCGATTGTAAGGGACATTCCGTTTCCGACCATGTACTTTAGGAGGAAATCGAAGACTTTTTTGGAATGTATCGTTCGACCGGACCACGAAATTACTCCATTTTTTTTCTCTCAAATACGGTGAGGGTTGGACAGCCCCTTCCCCCGTAACCCTGGTAAATCTAACTCCCATGTGCGCCAAAAAGGAAAAATCACCTCCGTAACATTTGCTGTCAACACCGTTACCCATTTTGATGTTACGGTGTTGACCCGTTATGGAGTTGATGTTTCCATAAATATGTTCCCGCCAATGAGATATGTTTATGTTTAGGCTAAATTTTCTTTTTCTGTTTTGAATCTATATTGGTCTTGCTTCAAACAAAAAACTTGTTCACGCAGTTTTATCACGACAAATTGTTTGGCGATAGGTATGGAGCTGAAAGAGAATTAATATACTCACCACAATGGTCCAAATTCACCTTCTCTGTTTTTAACAAATGGCGTTCTTTGAAAAAAGGGTCTGCTTGCACCCAGAAAGGGTAACTCTCGTGTACAATGATAAGGTTATCTCCCTTGATGTGTTAATGGAAGGCTGATAAAATACCCGGATTTTGAATTCAAACGAAGTTGACAGAGAAATCTCGGTCAACACTTTACGCATCGCGGTTACTCCCATCTGTAATAATTAGTCCGTTGTCATTCCTGCTGAGGAAAGAACAGCGCTCAAGTATATTATAAGTCAGGTTGTACATTTTTGTAGCTAGTTTATTTATTTTAAAAAGGAACGTAAAATAAAAAATCTCGATCTGCGGACTGTGACGGAGATGACATAATGATGACATGGATGGGTAGCTGACTACCCAATGATTTGCGATTAGGTTTATTGATTGTTAAAAAATGTTTGAATAAGAAGATACTTCAAAATTATACAGGACGACTTCAAGCATTCTCAAAATTTCTTTGAATTGTTGGACGTGGACTGAAATTGTCCCACAACCTGGAAATAACCCATCTACATTTGTTCAATTTCAGTATTTTGTGGGATGGAATGGCTACCAGGTCGTACATAATGTAGTAAAAAAAGAATCAACGCATTGGTATCGACGACGCGCCTGTGATGGTTTCCAGTTGAGGTTTTTTATCAGGCTTGAGACACCACTCCTCTAATGTAGTCGTTACAAACGAATCTCACTATCCGTCGCTGAACACATTCAATTCTATTGATATCTTTTTATAGGTATGAGTTGTCCTAGAGTCTTGGACTTGCTTTAAGATGTGGTCATTTAGTGTGTGGTTGTATGCTGATGGCTCTTTTTTCCTGCTGATTGACAAAAAATAACATTTTGGTTCAATTTTATCCCCCAATTGCTCGCCCATTTTGTTAGTGATTTCAGATCCATTTGAAGTTCAAGATGACCTTGCAATGATTTTATTTGCCGATATACTAGCAGGCAATCGTCCGCGAATACTCGTACTTGTGATGTAATACCTCTGGATAGATTGTTTATATAAGATTACTGAAGTAGATCAACGTCGAGCTCGGTTAATTAGTCTGTGGATGGGCGACCATTTACAAATTAATTAGGATTTCCGCGCTGTGTCCTTGGACAAGACACTTCATCACCATTGCCCACATGAGGACACGGTGACGCCGTGTGTTGAGACGTTCTGCATTGTGCACATTTTCAACCAATCTTACTCTGTGCTGTGTAGTGCGTAGTACTAATATGCGGTGCATAGTATGGTCTGATGTTATAATGTTGAGAGCTAGCAGGTGCTCGTCGTTGTTTGATGGTTCTCCCTGGGGTCTGGCTTTCTCCGCCAATAAACCTGTCACCGACACAACATGACCCTGGCTGTTAAATACGAATCAATGAATAAAAAAAATCGTTCATGTAGCACAAAAATAGTAAAGGTCCAAGAACTGTCTCTTGTAGGACTCCAAATTCAACTCGACAAGAAGATGAGGTCACCCCTCAACAATCACTCTATGTGCCCGTTCCATGGGGAAAAAAGAACCAGTTCAGGATCTTACCACGTATGCCATAATTGTCATGGAGAAGTTTTAGATGGGGAGCCGTGTCGAAAGCTTTAATAGAATACAAAATTGCCATTATTATGTCTATCTCTTGTTGTTGTTGTTGTTGTTGTTGTTGTTTTTGTCATTCATTTTCACATTGAAGATGGTGATGATTATTTAGCTTTCGCAAGAGTTGCCGTTTCTGTAACTGTGTTGTAGTGAAATGGGGATGTTGTACTTTTCCAGATGATCAAAGATATGGCGACAAATGGTATGTTGTAATGTTTTACAACAAACATTTGAAAATGATACCGGTCAATAGTCGCTTGCCTCATGGGGATTTCCTTTCGTGAATTTTGGTGAAATGTTGGCATTCGTCTAGTCCGAGGGCAGGGTGTGGGTGGAAAGACCTCCTCCTGAAGATATGATGAATAGCAGGAGCCGATTCCTTAAAAACACTGCCGAAGAATGTGGTTAAGAATATTGTCCGGGCCGCCGGCATTTTTAACATTGAATTTATTCAGTAGTTTTTCAACACCCCAGGTTATAATTTAGATATGTGTGGAAAACGAATTTTATTTAATTTTGGTTGAGATGAGTTTGGAACTTCTCTTGAAAACGCAGATTTGAAGTAAACCTTCTTGGGTCTAATTCTTTACTCGGGAAAGTGTAGAAAAGCTGCTATAAATGGCTCCAAATAAACCCCCGAAGTCTGCACTCGACAGTAACTGTTTACTACCCCAATGAAAATGCACAAACATGGATATCGCCAGAATTTGCTTTCCAAGCCATTTCTAATACTATCCAGGTTTTATGGTTTTATTGAAATATGTCGTTTAAACATTCATAAGTTGGAGAAATAGAACAGAAAAATTCAATTTTTGTTAAAGATGTGTCAGGTATAGTGTTCGGTGGGGTTCGACACATTTTTTTTTTCGTAAAAGTTCAAAAGTAGTAGGATGGGAACGAGAACCCGCTGAGTTGTCGCTTTTTGTGAACCTGAGAGGCACTGTTTGATGGAGTGACTTGCCAACCTCACTCACTTCTGTCGATACTCAGAAAAAAGTCAGCGAGCAGTAAGCACTTCAGAATGTGAAGGCAGCTAGCAGTTTGCAATTCAAAATGTGGAGTCAGCAAGCAGTTAGCAATCGAGCTGTGAAGTCATCAAGGCGTTTGGTTGAAGTTCGCAATTCGGAATGTGAAGTCATGGGTGTTGAGGTTTTCTAGACGTTTTGTGCACAGGGCGTTTCGTGCCAAGACATTTCGCACCCACAGTTGGCGTTTTTCACCCGAAGTCGTGGTCGCTCCCAGTTCAATGTCACTGTTGTTTTGTGTACGCGAGTGGCCGTTTCGCATCATTACCCTGGGGCGGGGAGAGCGAAACGTTTAGAACACGACACACGGAACGTCCAGATCACTTGATACCAAACAACCAACGGTGAAATGGAATAATATCGTTAATTCCATGGGTTTTGCTGAGTAGTCAGCCTCCTTACTTTTAACCCTTTACCCAGCAAAGCAAAAAAAAGTGGCTAGAAATAACTTCCACCCCGACCCGAGGTCCAAAGTAACAGAATTTCGGGTAGAGATGGAATAAAATCGGTTTTTAGGGGGAAGGGTTGTGTAGAGTAAAGAGCCTCCTCACTCCAACAGTCAGGAAATTATCGTCTTTTCTTTTTGTAAACCTGAGAGGGTGTGTGGAAGCGGAGACTAGTGACATTCATGATAAGCGATAAGAGCAAAAACAGCAGGCACTGGGTGATTTATCGCAGTATATTATCAAAATTATTTGTCAATTTATATCAGCTTGGCTGTCGATTACGTTTTTAAGTGTATTGTGAAGTGTATTTATTAATGTAAGTTCAAAAGGACGTGCAGCCGTAACCTACAGTACACGCCAGGGGGATAAACCAGTGATCACCCATCACCGGGACAATTTTTTCATTTTCCTCTCTAAAAACCTGTGGAAACCTGGGATGACCCGGGAACAAGATCCTGGCGTCGACCCTGCATCCTGGTGCATAAAAGATTAGTCCAATTAATCAATAGGTATTGATTAGAGAGCAGTCTTGTACAGAACTGTACACAAAATATATTTTGTTCCTCTCCCTGCTAACTCCTAGCTTCAGACTATAAACAGTATAACTTCAGTAAATTAAAAATAACATTGCAATTTTAACAAGACTGTACACAACTTATTTACTGCTCAACACAACACATTGTTGTGGTGTTACCTCATCAGTGTGTGGTGTTGAGCAGAAAGCAAAAGAAAGTTATAAGTATCACCCCACCTAAATTTCTTGCCCTTCTCCCCTGTCCATTCCTATTTCCAGATTGTAAAGAAATCACTTAAGGTGATTCTAAACTGAAGATTGTCGTTTGAGTGGACAGGTCGAAAACATGATGTTTTTTCATTACTTTTCAATAGTAATGGTTATTTAATACATGAATGATTGCTTCCTACCTAATAGATTACAAAAATGTGATAAAAATTTTTAAAAAAAGAATTTACTCACCAAAAAAATGCTTTTGAAAATCCCTAACTCACGGTCAACTTCCTGCCACAAAAACTTAAAATATGAATCTCACATTGAAGAATATGTTTTCTATGTGCACTAGAGAACAACAGTTGAGTCATAACTTTTTAAAAAATAAATCCAATTGTATGTTTATTTAAATTTTTGATGGACCACTGCATGCACTGATCCAGCCATTTTTGCACAGGGAACTATTTACAGTTCAAAAGTATGGCACACTGCACTAATCAGTAATCTAGATGACCGCCCCTGGAAATATTAGCCATACAAGTGATATATCTGTTCTGCTCTCTTCCACAAGTAAAACTGTCTTGACATGAAATGACCCTGTTGAAAGTGTATCGTCAAATCCCAATAATAGAAAATAAAAGACTGCGTGGCCACACCTCCCCCACCCCCCCCCCCCACCACAAAAAAATGGAATTTTTCAAAATTGAAAAAGGGACATAACTCTGGCAAAAATTGTTGGATCAAACCCTGATTTGACTTGACCTGCATTTTATGTTGCTGAACCTACACAACAAATTTTATTTGATTCTGCCAATTACAGCTCAAGTTATTGGTTGGAAACTAAAAAAAAGGAGTTTTCAAAGTTGAAAAAGTGTGACACTGGAATCACCTACCAGGACTACATGCAGGCTCGAAGGGAAGTTATGGAATTGAATTCTGCCAATAAGTCGATCGATTGACCAATACTTACAGTGCTCAATGTATAAAATATTCGTCCAATTATTGAAAAAATCCGATAAGGTGGTTAATGTATAAAAGTGTTTTTAATGTGTTAAATGCCATGTTTTGGATCATGAATAAACTCATGTTGTGTCAGAAACCTACCTTGTATTATTTTTTTTTTGGTGGGAGTTGACCCGTGGCGACTTGACCCGGTAGCGAGTTGACCCGTTCCCAAAAATTTTAAGCTCGATTGTGCCTTGTGTGTGTTGCCATACTTCACTTTCGTGGAGAATTTCTATGCAACGACTAATAAAACAATTTTCTAGAGAAAAATTTCATGTTCACACTTCTGTCATATTTTATTTGTGATAGGGGTTCTAGTGGGGTGGATAGAAAGAAAAAAATATTATTTTTCGCACTTTGAACAAGCGCCTTACCAACGCATGTGGCTTTCCGGTGACAACAACTTCGATCAACAAACACTTGCAGGCATGAGTCTAATAGCCCACAGATTATTCGAAATTATCGATGATCTTTGTGGATTGCAAACAAATTTAATGAAATGCATCGTTTACAATGATTCGCAATGTAAATCACACCAGATCGCAAAATTAAGAGCATTATTTCTGGAACTCACCGAAACCAGACCGAAACGGGTCCGAATGACAGACCAATAAAGTTAACCATCAATATTACATGACGAAGAATAGTTCCCCCGATTTGCGATTAAAAGAAGTGAAAAATCAACCAGTTTACGAATATTTCAACAACGAAAGAATACAACATGGGTTTCTAATTCCACTATATGTCACCGTTTTGTTAATTAAAGAAAATTGAATTTTTTGTTCTCTGTTGGTAATTTTGGCGCATGAATACAAACTAATGGCAAGGTCGATCCATGTAAACAAATTAATTGCTTCAGTTGGTGAGGGAAGAATATTTACGTAGAACAGACAATCAATGCAATTTGCCTCTATTAGTCTGCCTCCCTTGAGATATATCGACAATCAGAATTTCAGCAGTGGCATTGTCATGAGAATTTACGGGACATGTGGCGAGATCTTTTGTCGCAATGTTGCCCACAACCTTCAGTGTTTTGAATTTCCCACCGTAAACATGGCGGACACTTTTGAGACTGAAACGACCCAGGTTGACAACGTGCTTAGTCCTATCTTCGATGTGTTTTATTAAAAATTAAGACTCAACTGCTGCAATACATTACTGATAGCTCACGTTGGTTGTTCATTGGAAGGTGAGGCGTCTCGCTATTTTTTGAAAACCTGTCCACGCCATTTCCGACTTTTTGACAGTACACATTTTCTAATGTCTCCAAATGACTCGTAAATTTGTTAAATGCCTATTTTTCGGGTCCCATCACGTTCTATGTGACATGGCCATTCCCCCCAACCCTGGTATCCAAGGGCAAGGCTGTTTCGTTGCCAAGTTATTGTTCAATGAAATGTTCACATTTTTCTGTGTTTCTGGCTTCCATGTTGGCAGCCATGACTTTAGAATCACCTTAAGTACATGATTCATTAGAGAGCAGTTTTGAACAGAACTGTACAAAAATATGTCTTGTTCCTCCCCTACCAACTCCCAGTTTCAGACTATAAAGTGTAACTTCAGTACATTGAAAATTATTTAGCATTTTTATCAAGACTGTAGACAAGTTATTCACTGCTCTATACAGCACATTGTTGTGGCGTCACCTCATCAATGTGCGGTTTGGAACAGAATGCAAGAAAAGCTATAAGTACCACCCCAGTTAAACTCCCTACCCTTCTCCCTTCTCCACTCCTATTTCCAGATTACGAAAAAACGTACAACTTAATTATATGCTTGATTGGAGAGCATTTTTGAACGGATCTGTACACTAAACATATCTTGCCCCTCTTCCCGGTCTGACTGTCATTCATTATCATGAGGTCAATAGCTCTGTGTGCTACTTTTTTCACTGAACTGTACCCAACACACCCGAGATGCTCATCTGACTGAATCATAACTGGAAATGCAAAACGTAAAAATTGCAAAATTATCTCCGTGGATCTGTTTGAAGGTAAGGTGATACAACTTTACCTCAAAATGACCTGCTCCCAAGGGGTGGAGGGGGTGGGGTGGGTCACCCTCTAAAGTATCCAACAATGGTTTTACTGACAGGCGAAACTTAGTTTTGTTTTTATTATTCTACTTTTATTTTTCATCGGCCAAGCGTTCGTGTTTAGGAATACATGAGATGAAAATGAACAAATAAATGGAGAAAGGAATAAATAAATAAATAAATAATTAAGTAAATAAATAAATTAATAAATATAAATAAATAAATAAATAAATACCCCCCCCCCCCCTTTGTCCTCCTCCTTCATCTTCATCGAAATCACCCCGTGCACCTCTGTAGACCACCACCCCCCCCCCCCCACTCCGTGGGGAATCAGTGAAGCAAAACCGTGCCTGTCCACCGTGGTAAAATACCCTGTTTTTTCTAGTAATAGACCTCAATCACCAATGCCTGAGACATATGTCCGTTAAAATAGGAAATACGGGTGTACATGACTAGCCAAACGTCATTTTATATCTGTGTTGTGGTCACGATTAGTCTTTCGTGCATAATTATATGACCTTGAACACAAATACTCAAATGAATTATTCTCCTGAGGCAATCAACAAAATAAATTTTGTGCACGCTTCATATCCCGTTTACGTGAACTCAAATCACGAATTCCAGCTTTCTGACACACTACAAACAACCAAACAAATCGATCAAGCGGCGTTCCAGCTGACAACGTTTGTTTGTCAGTACACACAAATGATTTCCAAATGCAATAAGCATAGTGAAGTGAAAATGGGTGATAAATCCTGGGTCTCCCCGTGGGAATCCGGGATGCAACGCTGGGCCTGTTCAAGGTGTAAACAAGCCCTGCTTTGCAGTAGAGTAGTCCCTAAATTTAGTGTAGAAGATCTCAAAAATGGACAACATGTGTATAAAAGCTCAGATAAATTTAGACTGGTATCTGTGTTGGGTTCACGATAGGCCTTTCTGTGCACAATTATTTGACCATAAACGCTGTAAAATAACTTGCAACTTTTGAGTCTGTCTTTGATTGATTGAATGGAACCTGTTTGGGACTCAATGGGGTTATAGATGGGGTGTCTTATAGATAGGGTGTCTTTGATTGATTGGATGGAACAGATTTGGGACTCAATGGGGTTATATATACCGTGTGTTGGGGGCACAATGGATGTGTTGATTTGACCCTTTGCCCACGCTGCCTTCGAGACAAACAATTGAATGCTTTAACTTTCAACCCATAATTTTGAAAATATTTTCATACAAATATAAAGGTATGGGAATCGTTGCAGTCGGCTTGGTAAGCCGATTCTAATGATGCCCATATTTTTTATTTCTTTTTTTTTTTTTTTTTTTTTTATTTATTTCTTTTCCCGTGGGGAATCCGGGAAGCAATGCCGTGTTTCTTCACTGTGGTGAACAAGCCCTGTTTTGCCGGTAGAATAGACCTCAGTCACCAATGCTTGGGGTAGAAGTCCTCTAAAATGGGCAACACAGGTATTTGTTTGTTTATTTGTTTATTGGTGTTTTTACGACACTTTAACATCCAGGGTCATATAGTGTCGGTGGCAGGTTGAAGGGTGCAGGAGGCCCTACTTGTACCCTACTTGTACCGCCCACACCTATTAGACCACAAATGTACAAACGGACCGCCGTTAGGGGGAGATCTGAGTGCAGCTTTACTGTTCCGAAGTGCATGTATAGTTTCTTATTTTCTAGAAGCAAGCATTACACCGTCTAGCAGCGCGATGGGCTGTGCTTCCCGGTTCCACTTAATGTGCGCGCGGGAGCGCGCACGGTATGTGCGCCTAGGTTTCGAAGCCCGTTGTCATGCTGATTTCACTTCTTATTACAGAATGTAACCCATTGAAAAGGTAATGACTCACGTGTGTATTTCTCGCCGTTGCCAAGTAGATGTTTTGTATTTATTTTATTTATGTCTTTTCGAAACTTGTTGCTGATTTCGTGTTCGGGTGGCGACTTGTTACTCTTCTGAAGCATCGATGTGCGTGGGAACATTACGGGGTGTGGTGGTGTTACTTTCGCGGCTTTTAGTGCATAATGCATAATAAGAGACGTATCTCCACACCTGGAATGGTGAAGCACAAACAGTAAGCTTATCATGATTCCAAATGAATCTCACTTTCCTTCATCTAAACATGTTCTCAAGTATTTTATTTTATCTCAGCTGGTTTTAAAAACTGAATAGAATGTGTCCAAAAAATAATTGGTACATTCAGTTCTTGAAACGACCCTCTCATCTGCACAACCTCAACATAAACAAATATTTGACTCTGACTTCAGCACTCTGTTCACATTTTAGTCCTCAGATCAAGAAAACTCTTTTTGGTAAATTTGCCCTTAATTTGAAATTTTCAAATGGCTAATGTACTCTCATTCGATGAGATACAGAGCAGCAGAACATTCGACTTCATTTCCCAGTTCAACGCTGGACTGACTGAGAATGATGCTGACAATTCAACCACCCCACTCATTTTAGAAAAAAATAATTGCGAGTATTACACCCCGGAACAGTTTAACACGAAATTCGCAGATAAAAATAACCCACTTGTGCTTTTAAACTTGAATTGTCAAAGCTTAAATGCCAAGTGGGAAGCTTTCTCTAACTTAGTCAGTAGCCTACAGAATCAATCCAACGTGTTGGATGTAATAGGCCTGACAGAAATCTATACACTTAAAAGTAATTATTCACTGGAAGGTTACCACCCCCTAATCTCAAGACAAAGGCCCGATAAAGATGACGGCAGAGGGGGCGTAGGTCTTTACATTAAAGAAAAAATTCCCTTTAAAATTCGTGAAGACCTCTCTGTATTTATCCCCCACGTATTTGAATCATTGTTTGTAGAAATCTCCACTAAGAAAAAAACCATTGTAGGTGTAATCTATAGACCAAATACCGCCCCAAAAGCGGATCTTGACCTGTTTTTGAAAACAATGACGGACATAACTAACGTCTTAGCTGGAGAAAACAACCATGCGTACTTGATGGGCGATTTTAATATTGATTTACTAGGTTTTAAAAAACATAATAAAACGGACTCATTTATTGAAAATATGTTCAGTACTGGCTTTATGCCGCTCATCTCCAAGCCAACAAGAGTAACAGAATTTTCGGCAACGATAATTGATCATATTTTTTCCAACAAAGTTTGTCCCAACACATCCGGAATAATTATTACAGACGTTAGCGACCACTTTGCCACATTCTATGTAGACGAATCTGCTAGAATCCCGACTCGTCCTACCCAGACTTACAAACGATCTTTCAAACAGGAAAATATAAATCGATTTAAATCATTTCTGTCTGAAGAAGATTTCACCAGTGTACTGACCTCGCACTGCCCAAATGAAGCATACAACAGCTTACTTAACACAATCCACGTAGCATTTGAACACGCCTTCCCTGAAAAATTGATAAATATTCCACAAAGATACGTTAAACGGGAACCGTGGATGACGTCGGGTATCTTACAGTCATCACAGGAAAAACACAAACTATATTTGAAGAAACTAAAATCACCGACGGTGGATAATAAAATGAGATACAAAAATTACTGTGCAAATTTCAACAGACTCAAAAGGGCCCGGAAATCAGATTATTATAGCACGATATTGACAGAAAACAAACATGATATGAGAAAAACATGGGAAATTTTGAAAAACGCAATTGATAAAAACACCCCCAGTTCAGTGTTCCCGGCAACATTCTTTGAAGGTGGTGATGAAATATCTGACCCAAATGAAATTGCCGATAAATTCAACACCTACTTTGTTAATATTGGTTCGAAGCTTAACGAATCCATGCCCACAGAAAGTCCCCCCTTTACCGATTACATGGGGGAGAGTAATGTCGACTCATTTTATATTACACCAACCACAACGATTGAAATAATACAATGTGTTAAAAATCTAAAACCCAAATCGTCTCGAGACGCTGATAACATGTCCAGTAAGCTACTAAAGGAAGCAATTGAAGTAATCGCAATCCCCTTAACGCATATAATCAATTTATCATTTGAATCTGGCATTGTCCCAATAAAAATGAAGGCCTCGAAAGTAATTCCAATTTATAAATCAGGTGACAAACAGTTGTTCAGCAACTATAGGCCAATAAGTATTTTGCCCACTATGTCAAAAGTAATAGAGAAATTAATGAATACAAGGTTATTATCTTTCCTTGAAGACAAAACAATACTCCATCAGTACCAATTTGGATTTAGAAAATCACACTCAACTTTTCATCCAATTCTGCATCTACTAAACAGTATAGCGGAAATGAATGACAAACCAACAAAGGATGGCACATTTGGTCTCTTTCTTGACTTTTCGAAAGCGTTCGATACCATAAACCATTCGATTCTCTTGCGGAAGTTGGAGCATTATGGAATCCGAGGGCATGCCAATTTCTGGTTTGAAAATTATCTGTCAGAACGATCACAGTCAGTTCACATTCCAAATGCCAGCTCAGAGTATCAGACAGTTTCTACGGGAGTTCCACAGGGCTCTATCCTCGGTCCGCTACTCTTTATCATATATGTAAACGATATAATAAACTCTACAAACCTTAAAATTTTATCGTACGCTGACGACACAACAGCATATATACATGGCCAAAGTCCAGAATTAGTCATACCTGTGATCAATGACGAATTGAAAAAGATTCACAAATGGTGCGTTGCAAATAAACTATCATTGAATGAAAAGAAAACCAAATATATGGCATTTCATCCCCGGAATGATACACATTCGTGTAGCACTGACACCCAAGTCACTATTAATAATACAAACATTACGAAGGTTGCCAATAATCAGGAAGAAACTTCTTTGAAATTTCTCGGTATCTACGTGGATGAAAACCTAAATTTTAAAAGCCACGTTGCGACACTCTGTTCAAAAATCTCTAGAGCAATATATTGCATGAATAAAGTGAAAAGAATTCTTCCCAAGTTATGTCTAAAAAAGTTATACTATTCCCTTATTCACAGCTACATGTTGTACGGCATTCAAATCTGGGGGCACTCTACCTCAACCGGAAATATTCTTAAACTACAAAAAAAGGCTATTCGCATAATATCGATCAAAAAATACAATGCCCACACTGAGCCACTCTTCAAACAACATGGCATCTTAAAATTTCCCGACCTTTATAAACTTCATGTATCATTATTTATGTATGACTGGTATAACAACAATCTTCCAGAAAGTTTTAAAAATACTTTCAAGGTATACCACAACCCATCAGGCATGAATACGAGACAATCTGGGAAACTCCATACTCAAAAACCCAGAACCCAATTTTCTGCAAATCTCCCTATCCACACTTTCCCTAGACTGTGGAACTCAATAGAACCATCAGTACAAAACCTCACGAGACCTTTATTTAAAAGAACACTTACTGAACAGTACCTTAGCCTATACGCGCCACAAGTAAACTGCAACAACCCACATTGTCCCGATTGCGCACTGGTACGTTATTCTAACTAACCCACAGTGTTTGTACAAAGCCAGAATTAATATCAGGCTAAAATGCTCAGGCATTAGCTCTGAAATCTCATCCCCAATTCCGATTTATCCCTTTACACAAAACACAATTTGTTGTCGAGGATCTACTGGTGACAAAATCAATGAATACACTGTTTTTGGAACGAATAATTCTTCGACAACTACCTTATTTCACTTATGACTCTTAATCAAAGAACTTTTCACGTGGAGGATTTAAACTACCGAACAGAAATAGTAGTGAACGCAAATTTGATAGGACATCAACCTAAATTTATGTACATTGTTGCTGTTGGGGTTGTGCAGTAGTATTCGCCTTCGGATCTAAGGGAATGACGGGAAGACGGTCCTTGAGGCCACGTCATTTCCCTGCAGTACCTCTAACCACACGATGTATATGCTAATCTATGTATACTTGAAGTTTATGTTATACTGTATTTTTTTTTTTTTTTATATAAATGTAAAAACATGTACTGCAAAATAAATAAATTGAAAAATAGGTACAGATAATTGCTGTAGGTGAGAACTGTCGGCTTCCGAATAAAACCCGGCGTCGCCGCCGCGTTTCGTATCGCGACAATTTGTGACGAGTTTGAGACAAGATGTCTCACGTGTGGAATTTTTACTCGTCGCGTTTCGAGCCGTTTCTCTTCGTCAAGAAACAACAAGAAAGAGCATCGAACAGCTGTGACCTGTGGAAAATTTATACGTTTTGAAGACAAGAGTGGATTTCCCGCAACCACACAGGAGTGGGAACCTACACCCAGTATTTTGTAAAGGACGGCACGCACGTGTGGCAGGAGAAGGCAGAAGTAAAGACGTTTGCAGTTCGAGAATATTTGCCTACTATTAATCGTAGCCGTTCTAATGGAGCAACTGTGGGAGAAGCAGGCATGGTTGGAAAGAAAGACTGCTCTACGCAGAATGCTGACCTGACAGCGTATCGAAAATGTTGCGAGCGAATTCGGAACGCTCCGCTATTTTTATGAAAGTTTAAATTTCAAGACACACATGTAGCTGGTGTTCTGTAATAAAAATATGCATTTGTGTGAAAGCTGAACAATAAATTATTCACGAGAATTTTGAACCCAAAGGCCCAAACGCCGTTGACACCCATTTGCAAACGCCGTGGGAAACTCAAATAAACTATATTTCTGATCATGTTGTAGGTTTCAGAAATCGGCTTTTGAGCGAATTTGTGGGCCGATTGAGTTTCGTCAGCATTTAAAAACGCTTTAACAGATATTTAAAAAGCGATATTATTCAACCTCCAGCGTGTGATCAGAATGAAAATAATCAGATTGAACAGTATAGGCAGCAATCTCACATGCAACTGAAATCGGAAATAAAAATAGAAAATACCGTGACTGACACAATGTTGACATTTGACGCTGCGTGGATCTGAAAAGTTCCAATTTATCGAAAGTTCGGCGACATTAAAGCTAACATTATATATGAAATGGAAACACAAGAACAAGTGTTAAATCCATAACCGTAATTCCAAAGAAAACACAGAGTAGGCAACATGTACTTAGAGAAACCGACCCCCTCCCCACCGCCCCTTTATCAAATCTACAAAAGTAAAAATTTTGAAACAAAAGTGTGCGGGGATATAAATGGACGCGAACAGGTCAACACTATCACAAGAAGAGACCTGGTCTGTGCGGGTAAATCCTCAGCGCATCAAGGTGAGAACGAAAAGTATTAAGCCGACAGTCTTAACTCCACCCGTCTTTTATTTTATGGAAATATAGCCTATATGGTACATTGCAAAATCCCTGGTAGCTAAGAGAAGCAGAGTATTTCAAGGTCCATCAATGAATGTCATGAAGGATTCAGCAGGATAACTCCCCCCCCCCCCCCCCCAACAAAACGTCCTCCAATATAGTTTGGTGTAGCCATACAGGCCTACTTTGCCCCGAGTTTCCGTTAAAAGTGAAAATGAAATTATATTGGCTTATTTTTTTTTTTTAAATTCAGAAAGTGATGGCCCGATCCCTAGGCATATTCAATTATTTTTTTAAAAATGATTGCCTGAAAAAACATGTCTGTGGACTCCTAACTGGAACGCGCTCGGTCCAACGAGAGCTCACGACCCCTGAGCTATAATTAAGTTGATGCAAAAAAAAAAAAAATAGAATTTTTTCAGTTAGACTTGGCTGAGCTTTTTACAGAACTATCTGTTTAACCTACCATTGAATGCAGCTGAGGGTTAACAAATAATTAAATGATTAAAACTACTTCCTACTTCCATTTTCAAAAGTGGGGTTGGGCGAAAAAATTGTATCTGAATTGGCACCACCCGCCCCCTCCCCTCCCACCCGCGGTCCCCCAGTTGGGTGTCGATAGAAATATTACTGTCAATTAGCAAAATTATTATAAAAAATAAACAAATAAAAAGGCATCCATGCCCATCGGCGATATCCAAATTATTTCAAACAGAAGTTATTTACCTAACATCAGAAGTCAGTCAAACGCCAATTTTACGGTTGGACGTTCTCTCACCACAAAGTCGGCTGTTTTGGGGTGAATCGATATTTTGATCGGACATGCATTTCTGAGTTAAGGGTCTATATAAGTAATGGAATTTTGTTTATTTTGAAACTCTCACCTCTCATATTCCTTAAATTCGGATTAAATATACACAAATTATACATCAAAATGAAGGTTGGGATGTATAGAACACGACATACATATGCAATCAACTCATAGAGTCGACTGTAGGCACCACTGGTTACTGGAAGTCTGCTACCGTATTCGCACCAGAACTGATAATAAAATAATATTTCATCAGAACAACTTGTGGCCAAATGTGCTTCAAATATCCAAGAACAAGGCTAGGCATTCAAAACACTGTCGAATACAGCGATAGGACTGCATTTTGGAAAAGGACAACACTGTCTGTATTTTCTATTGAAGATGGTTTCCATGCTCGACAGACATGCGCAAAGCACTCGTTACCACGAATTTCCTTCGAAAAACAAAATCGTAATTCTAAGAAATTTCAAAAGGGATCATGATACCTTGCATTGAATATGGCAACTGTGCAATCTCTATCTAATAATAGTATACTGTATGAAGGCGATCTTTTTCATTATTTGATTTTAGACGGCGTTGTTTTTACATGCTTTTTTCTGTCCGATGACGTCGACCGGAAATCGAAAGTATACTTTACGTAAACAAAAGCAAAGGCTTTGGAATTTTCCCCAATGCAGCTCTGTCGCCGTGTTTTGGAGAATTTTTATCCCCTAGCTTTGTTCTTGGATATGTAAAGCACATTTGGCCACAAGTTGTTTTCGTGAAATATTATTAAATTATCAGTTCTGGTACGAATACGGCAGCAGACTTCCAGGAACCAGTGGTGCCTACAGTCGACTCTATGAGTTGATTACACATGTGTTTCGTGTTCTATACTTCTCTATCTTTATTTTGAGGTACATTTTGTGTATATTTAATCTGAATTGAAGGAATATGAGAGGTGGTTCTCTCCGGGTACTCCGGCTTCCTCCACCCGTAAAACTGTCACAGACATGATATGACCCTGGCTGTTAATGTGTCGTTAAACCCAAATAAAAAAAAAAATCCCAGCCACTCAGTGTGTACTGTAGGCAAATTATGGCAATTATGAATAATGAACATGCATAGTCGAGCACTGCATCAACAATGCTAATGTTGGTGGTTCGCGTCACGGTCCTGGCCCAAATCCGAAGTCGTTTTCAAGCACGTAGCCTAGAGTCTACCATATCATGTGTAGATCGAAGACCGGCGGAGTGTGTGTGTGTGTGGGGGGGGGGGGGGGGGGGAGGGGGGGGGGGTAACCAGTAAAATTCAGTGTTGTTGTTCCCCTACCAAAAAACATTGACTCTATGCAAGATCCCCCCCCCCCACCCGCCCCATCCCCTGACTGTGCACCTGGTATATTTATATCCCCTGCAGTTAAATAAATAAAAGTTCCGTCAGAGACTTAATTTGCACTTTCAAAAATAGTGAAGAAGGACTGATCTACAATTCCATCGAAGCTCTACCAGCGGGAAGGCCATACCGACCTCAGGCCTATGACCATCGGATATGAATTTGTCATATATCGACCTGGCTATCCCCCCCCCCCCCCCCCCCGGAAGAAACAATCCCCACCCGCCCCCATAATAAGAAATCCTAGCTTCGCTTCTGGATAACAGCCTTGCTTTGAAAACGCAGACAGATGAAATTTAGAATCAGGCTGGGGGACGGAATGGTTTCGCGCGCCAAAGGCGCGCAGGGACGCTATGGGGCAAGCCCCTTTCGACCCTAAGTGACTGTTTGTGATCTGATACTTCCATGTCTTAGGCGTGTTGAAGGCTTAGAATCAGGCTTTTTTCTTCAACTCAAGAAATAGTTCATTGAATTCGGACAGCTGATAATTTTGACACACCTATTCCCAATTAATCGACTTTGGATAGAGAAGTCACACCTCAATATCCTTAGAGTTAGCGTTAGTCAAGTGGTACAAACTATAGATGGGTTAAGCGTTATTAATATATATATGTGGTGTGAGGTACAGGGTGGCAGAAGCTCCCTAAAAGTGTGTGTGTGTGGAGGGGGCACACCTTTTTAGGTCACACTGTTATCTATTTATTTGTTTATTGATGTTCAAGGTCATATATTCCAGTACAAAAAAATATAAACACAAAAAAGGCTAATCACGACCGCAACATAGATATAAACTCAAGTTTAGCAAATCATTTATAACCATGTTGCCCATTGTAGAGTACTTTTACCCAAGTTCTATTCTACCAGCAAAGCAGGGCATGTTTAGCACAGTGAACAAGCACTGCTTCACTTCCCAAGATCCCCACGGGGGTAAGTCGCTCTGTTGGCTGTTTGTGAAAGACTTTTTTATCTCTGAAAATTATACTCCCACACTTGGAACGCCTTGGTAGAACGTTTCTGTCGGTTTTGGAGGGGGCAGGTTTGTAGCTTACACCTGCCAGGAAATGGAATATTGTGAGAGAGAGGCCATGGTCTGAACCGGTGATAAAACAGTAGTATGTCATGTCCCGGACAGGGAATATTTGGATGATCTCATGGATGATCACATGTGACGTCATAGTCACGTGACCCAATGGCGCCAAGTTGTGTTGTCCTGGTAACCCGCGTGAGCGGCCATGTTGTGACGTCATCTCCATAGTGATACGTGTTGTTAGTGCGCATGCGCAGCGCGTGTTGTTAGGGTGATACGTGTTTCCGTAGTCCATTTTGTATAGTGGAGGCCGCCATCTTGGTTTCTAGGTAGCACGTGGTTGCTATGTTACCCATTTTTTCTGCAATGGGACGGGGTATGTTTTGAGGGTATGTTCGATTGAATCGGAGTAAATCTAATTACCACAAACAACCCGACAATCACCCCAAATCACCAAAATCCACCCAAAATCACCAAAACAGACTTTATTTGATACAGATTTCCCATTTTCTGTGTTTAGCACGTAGTGCTATAGTACCAGGGGGTGTGTTCCTTTGTAGATGAGTATTTTTTCTGGTTCGGATTTTCCCAGAATCCTCGTTTAATTACCCAAATAAACCCGTCAAGTTGTACTATTTCGAATTCTTTCAGAATCCTATTTAGGATCACGAAACTTTTGGCTTATACTAGTAGTACGTAGTGCCGAGAGGGTCCTTGAGGGTGTTTTCGATTAAATAGGAGTAATGTTCCCACAATCCCTTTTTTGGATTCCGTGACGTCCCCCCCCCCCCCCCCCATAAGAGTAGCACGTAGTGCTATAGGATAAATTTACCCAGAATCCTGTGCTTCTACTTGGAACTATATTTTTATAAATTCCTACGCTCTATTTTTAGTAACATCCTTAACTGACCCCCTAACTTATTGTTAGTGTCTATATTTAGCAATTTCTTATTGATTTTAAATAATAAAATTAATGAGGATCAAGATGTTTCTACACTGACCAATCAGAGCGAAGTTAATCCACCAATCAGATTTCTGTATTCCCATTGTGTTTCTTTTCCATTGACTTCTATTCTAATTTTCTAAATTTTCCAACTTTAACCTATAATCCTATAGGAAACAAACACAAACGCCCATCGAGAATGAAAATATCGATGAAAAAAACGCTGTGACGTCGTGACGTTTTCAAAAACGACTGTCACGTAGAAATAAATTCCGGAGAAGAGTAACGTCGCGTCATTTTGTTTCGATCCTTCAAACTGAACACATCGCTAGAGAGTTTTCTACAGCAATTTTGCCTTTGCAAAATTTTTCTTAAGATGGAGTCTGATGCTGCTACTGATGTTTATGCCTGTGAAGAGTGAGGGAAGACCTTTACTGCAAGAACGAATCGAGATCGCCATGTGCGCACCAAGCACGGGGGCGAGAAGAAGACCCACGATTGCGCCAACTGCCTGTTTTGATGCAATAAGACCTATGCTTCAAAGCAAAAGCTGGATCAACACCTGAAGAAATGTTTGGAGATCTACACATGTATGGATTGCGGCCAGGAGTTTAACCAACTACTCCATTTTAACCGCCACAAAAGCGTTGCACACCGACCAGTTCCTATACCAGCTAAAAGGAAGACCGATGACCCGAAGAGAGGACCACCCAAACACCCACGGACCACGACGACCACCCGTTATGATGTTGACCCTACTGATTTTACCAAGAATATGATGTCTGAAGAAGAGACCGATGAGATGTTGACCATGTACGAAGATAACTGGAGTTCTATTAGAACTCGCCACATGATGAACAGAAGAGTCCAGGACCAGTATAACTACCGGATCAACGATATGAACCTGAAGATGATGAATGATGAATTGACGACTACTGTATTTCTGCCACAACATTTAAGATTTAAAATTAATCTTAGTTTTGGTTTTATCCTGCGACACAATGAAACGAATGAACTAATGTATTACCATCCATCACAAAACAACGCCCGGGTACTTGATGTTCCACAACTCGTATGCTGCCAAGAAGACTTTGAAGAATTCCTTGATGATGTCATGGAAGAAGATATCCTGGAATGGGCCAAGTTAAAACGACCCAATACCAAATGGCTTGTGGAGAGAGTTACCAACGTCACATTTTATGTGAATAAGCTGAAAGACCACCCAATTGGAATGGTAGAATATCTTCCCGATTATATTCTCCAGAACAAAGCAGTAAATGCTTTGGTGAAAGATAGAGCTAACCATTTTACCTACGAAGACAACCCGTGTATCTTCCGCTGTTTAGCTTTATGGAGTGGTTCCACAACAGACAATTTGAATAATACAACAGATGCCATGTACAACAAGTATACAAAGAAGCCAAAGAATGAATTCCGTGGAGTAACTTTAGCCGAATTACCTGACTTGGAGAAATGTTTTGAAGTAAACATTCAAGTATATGAACTTGTCAAGAATGATGATGACCAAATTGTTGCCAAATTAGTTCAGAGATCTCATAGAAAGTTTGAAAATGCCATGTATGTGGACGTCTACAAGAACCATTTTAGCTACATCATCGATATAGACCAATACTGCAAATCCTTTGAATGCCGCAAATGCGACAAATTATGGCACACTGTGACGAAATTAAATCGTCACGAGAAAACATGCACAGATGAAGTCAAATACCAGTATGTTGGCGGTGTATACCATCCATCCCAGTCCGTATTTCATCTGTTAGAAGATGAAGGTATAGAAGTACCCGAAGAGAAGAAGTTTTATCCATACCGTGCAACGTTTGATTTATAAAGTTACTTTGTCAAATCCAGTCTACCTGCCGACAGTGATAAACTGATATGGGAAGCCGAACACCGACCATTGAGCGTGAGCATATGTAGTAATGTTCCAGAATACCAAGAACCGAAATGTTTTATTACAAATGGAAATTCACAAGAACTTGTTGAAGAAATGATGACATACCTCACAGATATTTCATCTCATTGCCACCAACTGATGCAGACCTATCATGCTTGGACCCTGTTTAAACTCAAACAGAAAATTGATGAAACGCTGGAAGCGGAAGCCAGAGCTACTGGAGAAGATACATCCAAGATGCACCCTTTACAAAAATTGGAGAAGAAATTTCAAGACTACCTGCAAGAGATGCCCGTCATCGGATTCAACTCTGGAAAATATGATATGAATGTAGTCAAGCGTGAACTGATGACATACCTGAAGAGACAGATCCACTCAAATTTGCAGTGAAGAAATCAAATAACTACATGTGCGTCTCGACAGAATCGTTCAAGTTTGTTGATATTTGCAACTAACTCGCTCCAGGATTCAGCTATGACCAGTTTTTGAAAGCAGTTGGCTGTTCCGTGACGAAGTGATTTTTACCATATGAATGGATCGACAGCTTGGACAAACTGGATCAAGACCAACTACCTGACCATGACGCCTTCTACAGTTCTCTCAAGAAAGAAAACATATCCAGTGAAGAATACCAGTACTGCCTGCATGTATGGTACGACCTGGAGATGACAACTTTCCGTGATTTTCTGATCTGGTATAATAACCCAGATGTAAAACCATTCCTTGAAGCAGTTGACAAGCAGTTTGCTTTCTACCAAGACCGCCACATCGACATGTTTAAAGATGGTATCAGTGTTCCGGGCCTCACGTTGAAATACCTGTTCCAGACCATTAATGATGACACTTACTTCACATTATTTAACCAGAAAAACAAAGACTTGCATCACTTAGTGAAAGATAATATCGTTGGTGGTCCTTCAATTATCTTCAACCGATACCACAAGAAAGATGTTACCCGAATCAGAGAAACAAAATATGGCAAAGAAGCAAAACCATGTGGAAGTATTATAGACTTTGATGCGAATGCATTATATCTTTGGTGCCTAATGTAAGAGATGCCAACAGGTTGGAATATCAGACATCGTGAAGAAAACCAGTTTAAACCAGAACATCCAATGAAGTATGGTAAAATGGCTGAACAATGGTTAGAGTTTTTATCGATGAGAGATGACATCAACATCAGACATCAGTTTAACGGAGCCGAAAAAATGATTGGTTGAAGGCAGTTGCCTGTTGATGGTTGGTGCAAAGAGACACAGACTGTATACCAATTCCATGGCTGCTTCTGGCACGGCCCCACCTGCATGAAAGATAAGAATGGCCTTCCTATCCTCCATAATGAAGTCAGAGATAAACCCATGAAAGAACTGCTACAAGACAACCGTACCAATGCAAAGTACATCACCGATTTGGGATATAAACTTGTTGAAATCTGGAAGTGTGAGTGGAGAGAGATGAAGAAGACCGATGCCACACTCAAAACCTTCCTGAAAGAGAACTTTTCAGACAAAATAGATGGTGCGATGACAGATGAAGAAATACTGAAGAAAGTGAAGTCCGGTGAATTGTTTGGTTTGGTCGAATGTGATATACATGTACCAAGAGATGACACCTATCTTCAAGAATACAGATATTTCCATAGACGATATTGGTGAACACATGAAGTCCTTTGCCGAGAAGAATGGAATGATGAAGAAACCCCGTAGAAGTTTGATCGGAAGCTATGCAGCAGAAAAAATGTTGTTTGCAACTCCTTTGCTGCAGTGGTACCTCCAGTGTGGTATTGAAGTTGACCACGTCTATCAAGTTATCCAATATAAACCAAGAAGATGTTTTAAAAAATTTGGAGATGAAGTATCTGAAGCAAGAAGACAAGGAGATGTTGACCCTGACAAGTCGATCGTTGTCGACACCATGAAGCTGTTGGGAAATTCTGGATATGGCAAAACCGTCACGAACAAAGAGAAGCATCGACGTGTGTGCAATTGCGATGACGAAGAAGTCACCAAAGCTGTAAATGACATGTCCTTCAGAGCTTTGAATCCATTAAATGAAACCTTATATGAAGTCGAACTGAACAAGAAGACCATCAAGTTGGATCTGCCACTCCACATCGGATTCTTTGTTTATCAGTATGCGAAACTCCGGATGCTTCAGTTCTATTATGATGTCATTGATACTTTTATCAGCCGCCAAGATTTTGAATATGAGGAAATGGATACAGATTCTGCATATCTATGTACCTCGTCACCATCCATAGATGAATTAGTGGAACCAGAGAAGAGAGTAGAATTTTACAAAGAAAATCACAAGTGGTTTCCATCAGAGTGTTGTGATTTCCACAGAGATGATTATGTGAAAACCAAATTAGAAGGCAAAGAATGGTTGTCACCCTCATGTTGCCAGGAAAGAAAGCGTTTTGACAGGAGAACTCCAGGCTTGTTCGAGGTAGAATGGCAAGGAACCGGCATTGTTGGACTGTGTAGTAAAACATATTATTGTTTCGATGCCACCAATAAATATAGTTGTAAAGGAATCAACAGAATACAGGACGGTTCGGCGGAAGTGGGATTCGGCGACACCGCCGAACCGTCCAGAAAAAATGTTCCGGCGAACCGTCCAATGGCTCCGTCGAATTGTCCAAGGCATGGGACGGATAACATAGAGTAGTGGCTCATAATTCTTTTGAAATTTTGCCTTTTATTTTTAACGTTTTGTTTGTAATTTCGATGCTCAGAAATTATTTTTGTTTTAGTTTGATATTTTTTTATTCCCCCCCCCCCCCCCCTCATTGTTAGCGCATTAAATTGGCAATATTTTCGCTCAGTTTAATATTTATTGTGATATTAGATTTTTTTCTCCAATGTTTAGATTTTATGTACAATGTACACTGAATTTATTTTTTTTTTCATCCAATCACTGATTGTTTCAAACGTGTTTTTATAACCTGGGAAATACAAGCGTGGAAGCTTATCGTGGCATGCGGCTCAATTAATTGAAGGTTTATTGCAAAATAAACACTGTGGATGTTTTTTCAACCAAATAAGAGAACGGGTAGCAAGGTCTTTTGCAGAGCCTTCATTCCACGAGGAGTCCGATTTAGAGCACACTATTCCTGAACCTGACAATGACATTGCTGATGTCGACGAGCCGGAGTTTAACGTCATTATTGGTGGATCAAAGCGTGGTGCCGATGTCTTAATCAGTCGTGGACACTCATATATCAAAGATGGCAAAACAAACAAAAAGGGTATACAGCGATGGAGATGTAACATACGAAACGAAAACACCAACTGTCTTGCAAGCATCATGCAATGTGGCAATGAATTCCAAAGAGGACAGCAGTCACTCGTTTGTGTCTCAAAAGACTGTGCAGTACCAGCTGCCAACATAAAAAAGCATTTATACGGGAAACTGGGAAAGAGAGGCCATATACGTCAGGAACAAAGCTTGTTAAAGAGGCACAACAGAGTCATCTGCCAACAGACGCACCTGCATCGTACCTCCCTGCAATGCCAGCTTTGATTAGAGCTACAAATCGTCTGCGACAAACTCGAAGACCAATTCATCCTACAAACTTGCAATTTGATTGGATTGACGATCAGCTGCCTGGTGACTTTGTTCAAGAAGATACTTACCTTGGGGCTGTCCGTCATGTTGTGATGTTCACGACTCTGCTTCTGTCAATACTGACCAAAGCCAAAACATGGTATGTGGACGTTACTTTCAAAGCAGTTCAACGGCCCTTCAGCCAACTTTGGAGTATACATGCATTTTTAAAACAAGGTTCTACCATGAAACAGGTCCCATTAATAATGGTGCTTATGTCAAGGCGAAGCAAAGAGGACTCCCTAATAATCATAAAATACCTGGAAGCAAGAATGTCACAAATTGTCCTTCATCGAGTGGTTATGGACCCTGAAGCAGCTGTATGGGGCGCTTTTTCCCAAATGTAACATTAACGGGCTGTTGTTTTCACTGGCCCCAAGCAGTATGGAAAAGAATTCAAAATTTAGGGCTGGCTCCAAATTATCGAAGGAAAAAAAACACTAGCAAATTTTTAAGAGAATTACTATGGTTAAATTACTGGGTATTTTTTTTCTAGATTTTATTCCTTCAGTGTATTGCCTTAAAACATAGCTTATGCTCCCTCCCTGAAACGAACTTAATTGATGTCGTTTCAGTGATGAATCATAAGGTATGTTTTGCGGCAAATGAAATAAAAAAACTAAGAAAAAAATTCCCGACTCTTCTGTATTACACCAAAAAAATCCGACTTTTCAAAAATATGCGCCGAGGGTTAAATTATTGGGTGTTTTTTTTTCTAAAATCCTCTATGGCAGTCCTCACAAAGTCCTATATGGCAAGTTGTTTTTTTTTAAGTAAAAAGTCCTATATATCATTCTCCAAAGTCCTTTATGGCAGTCCTCATAAAGTCCTATATGGCAAGTTTTTTCTCACTAATTAAAAAGTCCTGTACGACATTCTCTAAAGTCCTTTATGGCAAGTCCTCATAAAGTCCTATATGGCAAGTTTTTTTCTCTAAAGTCCTATATGGCATTCTCTAAAGTCCTATATGGCAAGTTTTTTCTCTAAAGTCCTATATGGCATTCTCTAAAGTCCTTATGGTAGTCCTCATAAAGACCTATATGGCAAGTTTTTTCTCTAAAGTCCTATATGGCATTCTCTAAAGTTCTTTATGGCAGTCCTCATAAAGTCCTTTAAGGCAGTCATAATAAACCTAAATGACAAGTCTTACAAGGCAATACATTTTTCTAGCGTAAAGATTTTTCAATTTTTTTTATTTATTCTAATACAGAGAGTTTTTTTCATCATTACCATCATCATCATGTTCCTGGTATACTTTAGGCTAACCCTATTGGAAGTGGAGGATACTTCTTTATGCCAAACTTTTTAGTTTCATTCAAAACTTTTTAGTTCAATTTATTTTTTTAAAAAAATGTTGATTCATGGTATCTTTTAGGTTACACCTATTGGAACCAGATGATACTTCTTTATTCCAAACTTTTTAGTTTCATTCAAAACTTTTTAGTTCCATTTATTTTTAAAAATGTTGATTCATGGTATCATTTAGGTTACACCTATTGGAACCAGATGATACTTCTTTACTTTTTAGTTTCATTCAAAACTTTTTAGTCGCATTCAAAAACTTTTTAGTTCCATTTATTTTTAAAAAAAAAATGTTGATTCATGGTATCTTTTAGGTTACACCCATTGGAACCAGATGATACTTCTTCTTCTTTATTCCAATCTTTTTAGTTTCATTTTTTTGAAACGTTTATTCCTGGTGTCTTTTAGGCTACCCCTATTGTATAACCAAAGGAATAAATCATTATCATCATCATTACTAAGAAATTCTCTGTTGTGAATATTTAAAGGAATGAGAATTTTTTATGATAGAAAACTGAATTGCTAAGTTGGACATGTTGTTTTCTTTTTTAATAAACAAAAAAAAATCCCTCAAAGAGGATAAGAACTGTAGGGGGTAGGAATGCACTCGAGCTATTTGACTTATCTCCATTGGACAGATGTTTGTAGCTTGACCTGTCCCAAGCCAGTATAAAATGCAGAGGGCCATATCCTACAGTTTAAGGACCAAGATTGCAGTTTGATCGCCAAACTGACCAATCAGATCGAAGTTAATCAACCAATCAAATTTCTGTATTCTCATTGTGTTTCTTTCCCATTGACTTCTATACTAATTTTCTAAATTTTCCAACTTTAACCTATAATCCTATAGGAAACAAACACAAACCCCAATCAAGAATCAAAAAGTCGATCAAAATTTGTTGAACTGGGGTGATGTTTTCAATCACGTCTGTCAAAGATATATAAGATTAGGCAAAGCATGGACTTGGCATCACTCACAATCGAACCATTGACCAGAGAAGATGTTCCGAATTGGCACTAAGCAGACTTATGCTAACGTCACCCAGTACCAGGGTGAACTGAAGATTCATCTCAGAAGATACTTTGAGGGAAAAGACCAGAAAAGTTATCCTATGAAGACTGGTATTGTTCTATCTTTAGAAGAATGGAATGCCTTGAAGTCCCAAATAGAAGAAGTAGATGCAGCCATCAAAACCCAACAAAAAAATTTAACTGATGTTCCTGAAGACACTAAATCTACTAACCATGAAGACTTAAAAAAAAACGATTCAAGAACCACCTTTGAAGAAGAAGATCACAGTGAGAATAACCCAACCACGACCATTGATCGTTGATGAAACTGATAGTGAACTCATGCAAGTTCACTTGCAACATGAACTTTGCTTGGCATATGCTCATTATGTGGAAGAGAACATTGAGGCTGTAGTGAAAGAAAAATAACATGTTTTAGTGAAGCACTTGAAAGAGTTGACAAGAATGATGTTCATCTACTGTGGCACCATAAAACTTCTGGAATGAATCCACAAACCAGTACAGAAAGAGTATGAAGATATGTTCGAGAAACCTCTCACAAATGAACAGAAATGTTGTATTATGCTTTTGGTGATTGAATTCATGACCTTCAAGAAACCTGTTACAATTGGATTCTAATTGAAGATGTGAATAGATGTTGTAAATAGATGTTTGTTTTTAGAAAAAAAGAAAAAAAGAAGAAAAAAAGTATAAAATGAAGAAACAAGAAGAAAAGGTGGTAATGGCGCTTAGGTTATTTGATGTTTATCTTCTTGACAAATATCAAACAAACTTAAACTGTCCCCAGCCAGTAAGTCAGAGGGGCACCAATATTAAATATTTTTGGATGACGGTCATATTGACCACCTCTCCAAAAGGTATAAAAGGGGAGTAGTACCCACGTTCAGTGGGGGCCACCTCCCAAAAGGTATAAAAGGATGTAGTACCCATATAGAACAACAAAGATGGATCCTCGTTGGAAGCATCCATTTGCTTGTCTATTGTGTTGTCCCACCGGTAGTGGTAAATCATCCTTTGTAAATCGGGTTATAGAAAACATTCAAAATATTATATCACCTGTTCCAAGTCACATCATTTGGTGTTATAGTGAATGGCAACCTTTATACAATACTTTACCCCAAGTAGAATTCTTAGAGGGTCTCCCTCAAGAATTAAAATCTGATAGTTTAGTCATATTGGATGATCTGATGCTCGATGCAGATATTCGAGTGTCAGATTATTTACTAAAGATAGTCATCACCGTAACATTAGTGTGATGTACATTTTTCAGAATTCATTCGACAAAAATAAAGTCCATAGGACTGTAGCTCTCAATAGTCATTACATGATTTTGTTTAAAAATCCTAAGGATCGTTCTCCGATCTCACACTTGGCAGCACAGATGTATCCTGGTCATTCCAAGTTTCTGAGACAAGTTTTCGAAGATGCCACTTCGACACTATATGGTTACCTTTTAATAGATCTCAAACAAGATACTCCTGAACACATGAGATTAAGAAGTCAAATTTTTCTTGGGGAAACCCAATATGTGTACCTCCAAAAAGTATAAAAGGGGAGCAACAAGTCCGTCTCAAGTCAGAAGTATGTCTGACCGTCTCAAGCGAAACATCGCTTTTCCCAAGGTTCTTATTAAATCGAAACCCACACTCGTCAAATCCATACTAAAGCATGCAGACAAAGAATTGATTACTTCTTTGTGTGATTGTGCCTCGAATATACTGAAGGGAGCAGTACCTCTGACCAAAGCTTAAAGAACCAAACTCGTTCGTCAGAAACAACTCGTGAGGACAGTGGCAAATAAAGGTACCTCTGCCAAAAAGAGGAGACAAATCTTGCAGAAAGGGGGATTCTTGGGGGCATTGCTACCTACTGTACTATTGGGTGCTGTTAAAGGTATATTTGGATGATGGAATATGCAAAGAAGATGGCTTTGGTAGAACCAAGGTTATTGGAAAGTCTACAAGAGACTCCAAGACAACCGAATGAACTGGCTGTTTCATCACTGGATAGAGAAATGAGAGATATTCTCGATGCCCCTTTTCTTTCGGCTGATGAAAAGATGACTCAATATAATCAACTTTTACAAGATACTTGACATTTCAACAAAAGGTAATGGCTCCTCGGCCAATTAAAGTCGAATTCGAGAAAGATAATAAAGACGAAGACATTTTCGATTCTGTACCTATGACAATGAAGAGGAAGGGAAAGTTGTTGTTGAATCGTATTAGAAGTGACCCAAATATGTCTTGGAATGAGAAGGGTGAATTAGTCTACAAAGATCAAACAGTGGTAGGGTCGAATGTAACAGATCTTCTAAACGATTTACTTAGAAGACGAAAATCTTTCCAACCAAAGGGATGGGACGTGTTGGCCGAAGATTTGAGAGATAGTAACATACCCCAAGAATTAATTGGTCATAAAGAACATTAGGATTTTATGAAACAGGTACCGATAAAGTCGGAACCTAAAGAACGAAAGAAAACAGAAACGCCAAAGTGGACCGAAAAAAGGGTATAAACAGAGTTGACACTTGAACAAGGCAGTCATGGAAGCATTGTATTATGATTCTGAAGCACCTGGTAGTTTTGGTGGTGTAGACGCTCTTCGTAGAGCGTCCAAGAATAAAACTAAACAAGTTGTAAAATGGTTAGAGACTCAAGACACATACACTCTTCACAAACCTGTTCGTCGTACATTTCCTAGAAGGAAAGTAATAGTTAGTGGTATAGATGCACAATGGCAAGCTGACTTGGTAGATGTTTCAAACATAAGTAAATTCAACAAAAACATAACATTTTTGTTGACATGTATGGATGTGTTTAGTAAATATGCTTGGGTCATACCCCTCAAAAACAAACTTGGTGATTCCATCGTAAAAGCTTTTAGTAAAATTTTCAAACAAAGTCGTAAACCAGAAAAATTACAAACAGATCAAGGCAAAGAATTTCTAAACAGAAAATTTCAGAATTTTCTCAATGATCACAAAGTAGAATTTTTCACTACACAAAATGTTGAAACAAAATGTTCCATAGTAGAAAGATTCAATAGAACTTTGAAAACCAAGATGTGGAAATATTTTACCAAGAATGATACACTAACTTTTCCACTTCAAAACTTGGTGAAATCATATAATCATTCTCATCATCGTAGTATAGGTATGGCCCCCATTGCCGTGAACTTTGAAAATCAAGAAGAGGTTTGGCAAAGGTTGTATGGACAACCCATAAAACACAAGACACCAAAGTACAAAGTAGGAGACAGAGTGAGAATCAATAAAGTTAAGAAAACTTTTGAGAAAGGTTATTTGCCCATCTGGACCAAAGAGTTATTCACAGTGGTAGCCATCAAGAAAGGACATTCAGTCACATACATCTTACAAGATGATAATGGGGAAGTATTGAAAGGGTCGTTCTACACTGAAGAGCTTCAGCGAGTTTCACATAAAACTATTTACAAAATCGAACACGTACTCAAGAAACGTGGTCGAGGTAAGAAAAGAGAATTGTTCCTAAAGTGGTTGGGATACCCAACTTCGTTCAATTCGTGGATTAAGCAGAGTCAGCTCACCTATAAAAGGAAGTGAACCTCTGAGGTTTCTTGAAAATGGAAGAAGGATCGAACGGTTCTTGGCCTCTGTTTGGCAAAAGAATTCCAAGGAGCGAGATCACTTACTTTTCACAAATAATCATTTTGTATATCATCATCATTACCAGTGTCGTTAATCTCACTCTCGAGAACACAGACAGCAGGTTGTGGGCTGCTCTCTTGAGTAGTAGCATAGGATATTTGTTACCAAGTCCAACCATTAAGAAAAAGTAATGTTTTATTTGACTCTACCAAGTAATAGTTCGATGAACGTGTTTCCAGAAAACACGTTGACTACGTACACCACTCAGTTATCACAACCAGTTGATCTCACGGGAGGATGGGAAGTAGGTCTGGCAGAGATTCAGTATCCAAATACTTGGTTCAATATTCGTGGAGAAGAAGCTTTCGTGACAATGTTCTGGTCTTCGAAAAAGAATTACCGACTTACTCTCAAGGAAGGTCGTTATTCGGATCTCATTGATGTGATACGAACTATCAATGGTGTTAAAGAATTACTCTTGCCTCGTCACGATAAGGTAGCTTTTGAACTGGATGAAGTGATGGTAAAGTTCTATCACGGTACATGATGGAGTCGTGGTCACATTGAGCCCTACTCTTCAAAATATTTTGGGATTTAATGAGTGTGTTTTTAAATCAGGAACTTACAATTCTTCCAGAGTTGCCGATGTCAACCAAGGATTTTATTCACTCTATGTATACTGTGACTTGGTTCGTGACCAAGTCGTAGGAGATACAAGAATACCACTTCTTCGTATCATACCCATGCATGGAAAATATGGGAATATCATCTCTAAAACTTTTGAGAATGCGTATTATGTACCAGTGGAACGAAAAAATTTCAGTACCGTCCAGGTGTATATAAGGGGTGACACAGGAGCCATAATACCATTCGAGTTCGGGAAAGTGACAGTGACACTTCATTTCAGAAATCGTAGATCTCTCTCTTCATTTCACATAAACATGACTTATTGTTGTAAGTCCAAATTATACGAAGAATATTACATGAAAGAAAGCTGGGAACGGTCTACCGGCTTTTTCTGGAGCTCAAATACAGAGAGGATATGGTTTGGGAAGTATATTGGGAAGACTGAAGAATATGGTGTTACCTTTATTGAAAACTACAGCCAGGACTGTGGGAAAACAGCTCGTGAGAAAAGGAGCAGCCTTTGCCGAAGATGTCATGGAAGGAAAAAATGTAAAAAAGGCAGCAATCAAAAGAGTCAAAGAGGCTGGTACAGGAGCTTGGAATGAAGTGGTTGCTGGTTCAAAACCACCCGGCAGGAAAAGTATAAAAAGACCCGCACCACGCAAAACTCGCAAATCGACAAAAGGAAGGACAACTGTTCAGACCCAAGACAATCTCGGTGCATGATGTATCTCATTAATGAAGAATCTTGTGAGTGTGTCAACAGTGAACTCGACTTGTTTTCTATACCACCCACAGAGACTAGTGTGGAACATGGGCAATGGGTAGAACACAGGCCTTTGGCGACTATATGAAACAGTGGTCCAATAGAATTCCTAATTGCAGGATTAGGAGATGATTATTTGAATTTGGCACAGATATACTTGTATGTTAAAGCAATGGTTGTAGATTCCAATGGGGCATCAATTGCACACGCTGCCAATGTGGGCCCAGTCAATTTATGGATGCATTCCTTATTTAATCAAATCGATATCAGCTTGAATGAAAAACTGGTATCTCCTTCCAACAACACTTATCACTACAGCGCTTTCATAGAAACTTTGTTGAGTTGTGGATCAGCTGCCAAGAAGTCACAACTGACTAATGCATTAAGGTACAGGGATACGGCCAGACACATGGAAGATTTGACAGATGATAACAAGGGATTTCTTCTTCGAAAGACATTTATAGAGAAAAGTAAAATCGTTGACATGACTGGAAGATTACATTTGGTCATGTTTTTCCAAACTCGTTACTTGCTGAATGGAGTTAATGTTCATGTTAAAATGAATAGAGCCAAAGATGCTTTCGCAATGATGGCCGACACCGATACATACAAGATCAAAATTCTAGATGTATCCATGTTTGTATGCAAAGAGAGACTCCAATCATTCGCGAGAATGGCTCACGAGAAAGCACTAACAAAAGCAACTGCAAAATATCCTATTGATCGTGTGGAAACCAAGGTGTTTTCAGTGCCGAAAGGAAATCTGAGTATTACACAAGAAAATTTATTTTGAGGCCAACTACCTAAACGCATCGTAGTGTGATGTGTAGACAACGATGCTTTCAATGGAAACTTTTCAAAGAATCCATATAATTACAAGAACTACAAAATCAATTACTTGGCTTTGTACATGGATGGGCAGCAGATTCCAGCCAAACCATTACAACCTAGATTCGAACAACAAGAAGTGGCGAGATGTTATGTGACCCTGTTCCAAGGAACTGGACAAATGTATGAGAATGAAGGAAACCACATCAGCCCAGAAGAGTACATGAATGGATACACCCTATTTGTATTCAACCTGACTCCAGACCTATCACATGGACAACACTTCGATCAGGTGAAGAGAGGAAGTTTGAGACTAGAAGTCCATTTCGAAAACCCATTACCAACCACAATCAATGTACTGGTGTGTGCAGAATTCCAGAACATCATAGAAGTGGATAAGAATTGACCAGTAATCTTCGATTACTCAACATGAACACGTTGCAGTAAGAGAAGGCACTTCGATCAGATAGTTGTTTGAAGAGAATATGTTTGGGTGTATTTTCAAGAAACAAATTACCAAGAAGATTACCAGATCACAGACCAGTGACTTTGATAGCCAACACGGATCCAGACCACAGAAATTTTTTCTAAAAACTTGTGAGTCACCAAAACGCAGAATACTTTGATTCCTATGGATTACCACCACAACACAGACCATTCGAGAATTTCCTGAAGAAGAATTCCATATATTGGAAGTATAATACAAAATGCCTTCAAGGACCATTACCAGTATGTGGACAATACTGTCTATTTTACTTGAAACATCGCAGTTGTGCTGTACCGATGGAAACCATATCCAACATGTTTACGACTGATCTAATGGATAAAGATGTATTGGTTAATGACGTCATAGCCACTAGATGTCGCTGTATTGATGGAAAACTATAAAAACTGGTGCACTTGGTGTTCAGCTCATTTGTGTTTCGACAGCCAAAGAAGGATGTCTACTAATGTGGCCGTCTTCAGACTTAACAACGATTTACAGATTCAGCTGTTCAAGAACGACGTTGGGTTCCAGTTTACCACAAGAGATTGGGAACAAGTGACCAAAGCAGTGGATATTGCAAAGAAGAGAAGCCTTGAAATAGGAGAACCCAAACCAAAAAGAGAAAGAAAACCAAAGAGGAATGAAGATAAAAAGGATTGAAGAATGTTTACTATTCCATGTTTGATCAGGATGGCACTGAATAATTATCAATCAAGGAACCAAGAAACAAGAAATCCAAGAGACTTGGTAGAGAGAATGAGCGTTTCATTCTAAACGCATTTTCGTGATGTTCTACACCAGTACTGGAGCAGTTATTACGTGGAGAAGAGAAAATAAGAAAGACAACAGAACAAAGACCACCAAAATACAGTAAGTATGCATTGGAGGAAAATCGTCTCAAGACATTTCAATTCATGTTACAAAGTGAAAGTGTGAAAACCCCGAATGAACTGACAAAGCTGGATTCTTTTATTTGGGGACAGGAGACTGAACTCAGTGTTTTCATTGTGGTATTATTGTTCGTTTCAGATGATGTTATAGAAGAACACAGAAAATATTCTCCAGACTGTTATTACAATCATAATTTACCACCTGAATTCATGGACGTTGAAAAAGAAGAAGAAATGGCCATCAAAGAAGAAGAAGAAGAAATGGACACATCATTTCAAGAAGAAGATTCACGGAGGACAAAATGTAGAGTGTGTTTATTAGCTGAAGCTAATGTCGCTCTGCGACAATGTAACAATTTGTGCCTGTGCAAAGACTGCTGTAAACCACTGAGAAGATGTCCAATCTGCAGAAAGACTGTTTATGAATATCTGACAATCTACATTCCATAAAAAGATGTATTTTTGTTGTTGAATAAAAGAAATTAAATTGTAAAATTGTGTTGTTATTTTTTTAACAAATCCAAAAAGGTATCCTCAAAAAAAAAACGAAATGACGCTAAGAGGGATAGTAAATTAGACCTTCTATGACACATCTCTTACATGGGTAGATCCTCACATGAGTATATGGCGGAACTTAGCTTATTGTACACATATGGGTCCTACTTGTAATTTAAATAATGGATTCTGGGTAAATTTGTTCTATAGCACTAGGTGCTGCTCTTATTGGGGAAAACACATCATGGGATCCAAAAAAGGGATTATGGGAACATTACTCTACTTCAATAGAACACGACCTTTTAAAATCTATAGCACTACGTGCTACTATTATAAGCCAAAAGTTTTGCGATCCTAAATAGGATTCTGAAAGAATTCGAAATAGTACAACTTGAT
Source organism: Pictodentalium vernedei (assembly GCA_031216915.1). NCBI lineage: Eukaryota > Metazoa > Mollusca > Scaphopoda > Dentaliida > Dentaliidae > Pictodentalium > Pictodentalium vernedei. The sequence goes on along the minus strand of CM062290.1, from coordinate 170,747,509 downwards.
GGGTTTATTTGGGTAATTAAACGAGGATTCTGGGAAAATCCGAACCAGAAAAATACTCTTCTACAAAGGAACACATCCCCGGTACCCTCTCAGTACTATAGCACTACGTGCTAAGCAGATAAAATGGGAAATCCGTATCAAATAAAGTCAATTCCGGTGATTTGGGATAGATTTTGGTGATTTGGAGGGATTGTCAGGTTGTTTGTGGTAAATAGATTTACTCTGATTCAATCGAACATACCCTTCGAACATACCCCGTCCCATAGTAGGACTTTAAGTCACATAGCAACCACGTGCTACCATAGAAACCAAGATGGCGGCCTCCAGTATACAAAATGGACGACGGAAACACGTATCACCCTAACAACATGTGCTGCGCATGCGCACTCACACCATGTATCACTATGGAGATGACGTCTCAACATGGCCGCTCACGCGGGTTACCATGACAACACAACACACGGTGGCACTGGGTCACGTGACATTACGTCACTTCCGGGGTCATCTACCGTGCTCATCTACCGTGCTCATCCAAATGAGGGTAAAAAACCACATTACATACTACTTAAAACATTTTGATTTTAAAACCCAAATAGATGCAATATCCTCGCATCTGGACCCCCCCCCCCCTCCCCCCAACAACAACAACACACACGCATACACACCCACAAACACTCTTTGTTTTTGCTCAATCATTGTTTAATGGTGCTTCTGTCCCATTTTCCCCGGAAATAACCCAAAAAATGTCTAAGGGCACCATATCGCCCATGTTACGGTGTGGAAATGTTATTGATATTGGGAACAGAAAGAAATCTGAGAATCAGCAACAATAACTATGAATTTAACTATTCTAAAATTTAATTTAAAAAAAAAAATTGATATAAAAAAATAATACAATGATCTTTTACACTAATTGGTTTACAGAAAATAAAAACAGTGATACTTATCAATTATTGAATAAGTCCAAAGTACAGTTTGACATAATCCAGTTATCCAGTGGTGAAGAATCTTGTGAAGAAAGTTACCAGCTGGTAGTATTAAATCCATGAATGTCTCTCTTCAGTATTCCGTAGATTTATAATAAAATTTTCACTTAGAAATTTCAGCAGTCTCCAATAAAATATAATAAAATGCTCTGCAAAATTCAAATGGAGTAAAAATACAAGAAGTATTGGCGCTACAGGTAATTTCCAAATAATCCAGTAGAATCCTGGCTTTTCACAAAATAATATTCTGTTTCACAGAAAGTATAAATTCTCTTTTCCAAGATGAATAGATTCTCTTCAAAATTCTCTTTTGGAATCAATCTTCCAAATTCACAAAGAAGCACTGCTTCTATAATAAATGCACTGTTCTGAAACAATAATATTCTCCAATGGAAATAACTGAAGTGAGTCTTTCTGAATGGCTTTCTAAAAATGAGTATTTGAATTCTGTTGACAAACCTTTATATAGTAACCAGACAGAATTTCCCAGAAGAGGAAGTTTCTGAAATGTTCTCTTAGTTTCTAAGGGGTTCTATTAAAGTTCAAGTAAACAAGGTCATTGACCTACTTAAGCAATTGAACAATCAACAGCTATATGTACAATATATTAGTGTAATAAACATGTAAACAAAGGTCACTCAGTGCAAATGAGTCAGACCAGTCAGAAAATGCAGAAATAAAAATATCTATCATATAATTAACAACCAAGGATACATCAATCTCAAAATAATATGGGGGCTATGACGCCCACGTAACACCATGGGAAGCAAAAACCTATATGCCTACGTTGTTTAACATTTAGATGTTAATGACTATTGAAAATAGTAACCCCCATCCCTTCGTCATAGCAGTCGCCGAGCAGCGACGAGCACCCGCCAGCTCTCCAACGTCATAACCCATACCATACTAAGCACATAGCAGTACTACGCACTATACAGCACAGGCGGGGTTAGATTGGTTGAACACATGTGCGCCTAGGCGTGCGGTACGTCTCAGCACACGTTATTGTGCCCCACTATTCTGTATTAGAACAGTCAAATCAGCACATCAAGGCACTTTGTATCATTACCGACCTAACTTCTACCTTATTTTGCCTGCAAAAAGCGTGGAATTAGGGAAATATATATGGTGAATTTTTTAAATTTTTCCAACTGCATCTTCACCGCCCCCCCCCCCCCCCCACCCCCACCTCCAAAAACATTATTCCTTCGGTAATCGAATACTAAAATCCAACTTATATCTGAGGGGGAAGTTCCCATGAATGATCCTACAGCACCACTTTAGCAGCTTACACCAAGAGAAATGAAAAATATCTACGAACATTTACCTATTCACTGGATTCATTCGGTCCCCGGGGATTGTGTTCGATATCTGTCCCATCTTCCACGTAAGATTCAATGTAGTGAAAAAACGTATGAATCTAGACGGGTGTCATCCCGTTAGTTTTTTTCATTTATTTCAGTTTGAATATGCTTAAATAATGTGGCCGGTTCCGTGACTCGGTTGTAGTTTTATGAGAGACCACTCGGACTCACAAAATGTAGTTTTCCTTGAAATGATCGAGAGTTATTCTTTTGGTTTACCGAAATAATCAATTATTTTGGTGGTGTTGCCACATAAGGTTTTTGCTCATCGTGTACGTATATCATGGCGTTCCCGGTGTGGAGGTGCAGCTTCTAGGTTCGGAGAAACTGCGTCTTTTGGGGTCTGAAATTCAAAAGTTTCTCATGACCGACCACTCGCCCACCCAAACCTTGATTGAACGATTCGGATTTCAGAGTTCGGTTCTTGGACAAGGCACTTCATCCAATTACCCGCATGGAGGCACGATGATGCTGTGAGCTGAGGTGCACCACATGCCGATTTGCAGTGTCTCCAGCTCTAGCTTATCTGACCTCACCTGCTTCAATTATTTTTTGTGGGTTGACAGTAACTTCGAAAAGGTGACTTTCAGTCTGGGCCGTGATCTAAAAAAAACAACGTGGACACTGCGTCATACGTTCAGTCCGAGAAAAAAAACACTCGCAGTCTTGCGCCATCGATGCCCAGGTTTTCTCTGAGCACTGATAAATTGACAGTCTCAACGAGATGGTGCCTATTGGGCACCCAACCAAGACGAACGACCAATTACCAGTACTTTTTCCGATGTGGCGCATTGGCTGAAGGAGATCGTACGCTTTGGAATACCATGTTTATATTACGCATAACAGCCTGTGGTAACAGCTTACATATTTCTGGAGACTATGAACCACTTACGATATGAGCGTAGGCCTACAAATCTCAAAACAGTAAATATATAAGGGGGCACCAATTGTTGGCTTGGGCATGAGATGTAAGGGTTGGCCTGTGCGGGTCCACTGTTGGTCCTAGTATTTGCTTTAAAAATCGGCATATCCTTACACCCCCCACTCTTTGATACTATAGGTCTGAGCAAGTGTGTACACTGACTCGCTAAGGCCCAACGGTGAACGCCCATGCCCATTCCAGCATGAGGTTTACCGCACTTGGTCAAAGTTTTGTCACAATGAAGGTTCCCATTCCATGAAACTATAAAGTGGTCACTGACACTTGACAACTACAGAAAGTGGCTGAATGAGAAAGGGGAGTTAAACATTTTTCTCTTAGTGCGTTAGGGCAAAACTATTTACTCCTGTGTATCTTTCCCTCTCCGTTGGTTCACCATCCCACCATCTTTCACCTCGATATCATGAGTAATGGCTGTTACACAAGAGGTCAAAGATAGAACATATTATTCAAAAGGCTATAATTACATGTACATAACGCCTACAGAAATGATCAGACCAAGCGACGTTCTATTCCAGTAACACTGCCATGTTGAAACAACAGCATTACACATGTTCATCGGATATGAGTTGCTGTGGTCAAGCTGTGAGGATTTGAAGTTGTTGAGGGAAGGTAGAAATTATTTTAAAAACATGGCTAGAGGACCACAAATCAACAAGTCGAGTTTCGACATTGAAGTAAAAAAGCAAATTATCTGTCGCAACAGTGTCTTCCAATCCTATAGTGTACCTCTGGTAACCCCCGGTATAACTTTTGTAAAGATACACAAAATAGAACTAAATAAAGTTATTGCCCAGGAATCAATTCATCAATTCACTTATAGTAACAATGACCTTGGTCTAAGGTAATCAGACCCCCCCCCCCCCCCCAAAAAAAAAAAAAAAAAAAATCAATAGGAGTCTTGCCATCCTACACAGTACCATATTGGTGTAAGTTTGGAAAAGATACGTGAAGCGGGAGCAAAGTTATTGCACGGAAACCAATTCGTCAAAATCATTGTGATTATAGTAAGAGTGACTTTGACCTTGGAACACAGCCCTCATCTTATCGGATGGCCGAGGTGTAAGTTTTCGAACATGCATGAAATGAAACTTTCATTGCCCAGAAACCAATTCGGTAAAAATAGTTTTCATTGCAGCAGGGATGCAGGGATCTTGACCTTGGGCACTAAATCCTAAAATCATTAAGTGTCTCCCCTTCACACAAGGTAACATGTGGTGATAGTCTTTTGAAGATACTTGAAATAGAACTAAAACTATTGCCCAGAAACCAATTCGTCATCATTTATTTATTTATTGGTGTTTAAAGTCATATATTTCTGCACAATGGCTAATCACACAAGTATACACTCAAATTAAGCCAGTCATTTACACCGATGTTGCCCATTTTAGGGGACTTCTACCCCAAGCATTGGTTACTGGGTCCTATTCTACCAGCAAAACAGGGCTTGTTTACCATAGTAAACAAGCACTGCTTCACTTCCTGGGATCCCCACGGGGAAACCAATTCGTCATAAAATATTTATAGTATTAGTGGCCTTGGCAGTGGTGCTAGATCACAAAAACAATAGGTGTCTTCCGTCTGGGGTAAGATACAAAATCATAAAGTGTCTTCCTCTTCTGTGGTGTTACCTTTGGCGTAAGTTTGCCGAAGATTCATAAAGCGTTATTACACGGAATCATATCCTATTCGTCGAAATTTTATATATATTAACAGTGGTTTTGACCTTAAGGCATTGAATCCCCAAATCCATAGTTGTTTTACCATCCTAAATCTAGTTTAAGTTTGGTAGATGTATATGAAATGGAGCTCAAGTCATTTCCCGGAATACAATTCGTCAAAAAATCTATTTATAATAACACGGACCTTGTCCTCGAGTCACCAGACCCCTAAATCAAAAGGTGTCTTCCTTAATCATAGGCGAACATTTGGTGTAAATTTGACTGAGGTGCGTCGAATAGAATTAAAGTTATTTCTCGAAAACCACTTGTTTATTCCGGCTCCCTCTCGCCGCCCACCCGCCACTTCATCAAACTATAAGTGGAGTCTGTCTTCGTAAAAACGCCACTAAAAAGAGAAATATCAAGAAAGGGTATGATTACCCAAACATGTTCAGAAAAAATTGATTCCCATTGGGTATTTGTTCCCTCGTCTTGGTTTATTAGCAGACTTGCCTTCAGTCTGAACCATCACGAGGTAGCTAAATAAACCGAGATTGTTACGTAAATTTCAAAGACATGAAAATGATATAATCAATGAGAAAGGCATATCTCCTATACAAAATCCTCCGACCCACAGTCCCCTTCAGGTTCACAAGAAAAATTGTTGGTACGAAATGTCTTTGTACGACACGTGCCGTGGACGAACGTCTAGAAACATCTAAAATCCACGACTTGACATTTTGAATTGCTAACTGCTAACTGTAAACTGCTTGCTGACTTCACAGTTTGAATTGCTAACTGATAACTGCTTTCTGACATAACATTTTTAATTTGCTAACTGATTTCTGGCTTGACATTCTGAATTGCTAACTGCTTACTGACCTTTTTCTGAGAACCAACAGAACAAGCGGCCCAGAGGGAAGGACCCCCCCCCCCCCCCCGCCCACCCGCCCCGAAGTCCTTTTTAAGTTCACAGAAATATTTCGGTACAAATGTCTTCATACGACACGTGTCTTCACATTTTGATATTGCTAACTGCTTTCTGACTTCATACTTCGAATTGCTAGCTGCTAACTGCTTTCTCACTTCTCATTTTGAATCGCTAACTGCTTTCTGACTTGACATTCTGAATTGCCAACCGTTTACTGACTTTTTCTGAGTATCGACAGAACAAGCGGGGGCGGCAAATCCCTCTGCCTCAAAGTCCTTCTCGGTTTGACAAAAAGTATTGCTGGTACGAAATGTCTTGGTACGAAACGTCCTCTGGACGAAAAGTCAAGAAACATATAATATCCACGACTTGACATTTTGAATTGCTAACTGCTTTCTGACTGCACACTTCAAATTTCTAACTGCTTTCTGACTTCACATTTCGAATTGGTAACTGCTTTTTGACTGGACATTCTGAATTGTTAACTGTTTGCTGACTCCACAATTCGAACTGCTAACTGCTCACTGCTTTCTGACTTCACATTTCAAATTGCTAACTGCTTTCTGACTTGACATTCTGAATTGCTAACTGCTTACTTACTGTTTTCTGAGTACCGAAAGAACAAGCGGGGAAGGCAAATCCCTCTGTCTCACAGTCCTTCTCAGGTTTACAAAAAGTTTTGTTGGTACGAAATGTCTAGGTACGAAACGTCCTCTGGGTGAATCGTCAAGACACATCTAATATCCGCGACTAGACATTTTGAATTGCTAACTACTAACTGTTTACTGAGTTTTTCTGTGTACCGACAGAACAAGCGGGGAAGGGAAATATCTCTGACTCACAGTCCTACTCGGGTTGACAAAAAGTAGTGTTGGTACAGAATGTCTTGGTAAAAAAATGTCAAGAAAATCTCTCATCCACGACTTGACATTTTGAATTGCTAACTGCTAACTGCTTTCTGACTTCACACTTCGAATTGCTAACTGCTTTCCGGGTTCACATTTCGAATTGCTAACTGCATTCTGACTTGACATTCTGAATTGCTAACTGCTTACTGACTTTTTTCGGAGTACCGAATGAACAAGCAGGGAAGGCAGATCCCTCTGTCTCACAGTCCTTCTCAGGTTTACAGGTTTACAAAAAGTATTGTTGGTACGAAATGTCTAGGTACGAAACGTCTCTGAACGAATCGTCAAGACACATCTAATATCCGCGACTTGACAACATCTAATATCCGTGACTTGACATTTTGAATTGTTAACTGCTAACTGCTTTCTGACTTCACACTTCGAACTGCTAACTGCTTTCTGAGTTCACATTTCGAATTGCTAACTGCTTTCTGACTTAACATTCTGAATTGCTAACTGCTTACTGACTTTTTTCTGAGTACCGAAAGAACAAGCGGGGAAGGCAAATCCCTCTGTCTCACAGTCCTTCTCAGGTTTACAAAAAAGTATTGTTGGTACGAACTGTCTTGGTACGAAACGTCCTCTGGGCGTATCGTCAAGACACATCTAATATCCGCGACTTGACAACATCTAATATTCGTGACTTGACATTTTGAATTGCTACTGCTAACTGCTTTCTGACTTCACACTTCGAATTGCTAACTGCTTTCTGACTTAACATTCTGAATTGCTAACTGCTTACTGACATTTTTCTGAGTACCGAAAGAACAAGCGGGGAAGGCGAATCCCTCTGTCTCACAGTCCTTCTCAGGTTTACAAAAAGTTTTGTTGGTACGAAATGTCTAGGTACGAAACGTCCTCTGGGCGAATCGTCAAGACACATCTAATATCCGCAACTTGACATTTTGAATTGCTAACTGCTAACTGCTTTCTGACTTGACATTTCGAATTGATAACTGCTAACAGCTATCTGCTTGCTGACTTCACATTTCGAATTGCTAACTGCTAACTGCTTGCTGACTTCACATTTCGAATTGCTACCTGCTAACTGCTAACTGCTTGCTAACTTCACGGACCCGAATAAGTTACATAAATATAATATTACACGAGTACTGGTGTTTTAAATGATTTATTTTTTCAGGTGTGTTACACTGCGTGTTTTCGATGGAGAGGGTTATTGGGCTTTGCAACGTATTATTGTTCCACCTGAGAGCATATTCTGTCTTATCGAAGGTAACACGTGTGTTGTTTTATTCTGTTCTCCAACGAAACAGATGTTTATAAACAGTTTAATGTATCACAACTCGATGGAATTGAATTAGTTGTGTTGGAATAATTGACTTCTTGCTTACTTTATCGTCTCTAGGTCGGTGGGTTTACTCACAAATAATCACGCAGCTCGACACTTTGTGAAACATGAGCCTGGCCACCATCACGTGTAAGGTGGTATCATGAAATGAAGACTGCTAAACAGATGGATGTTTTAAAAAAATTATCACAGCATTGACTAATTGGGTGTAACTTTCATCGCCATTAAAATAAGAAAAGGAAACACCTCGCTATTTATGCATGTAGTCAAAATAATGAAAACATGAAAGTTTTTGTGCGTGATGCATATCTTGAGTGGGTTGCGGTGTTTGAAAGGCAATATCGTGACAGATTGTCTAAAACCGGTATGAATTCAGCGTCTTCAAAATATGAAAAAGAAATCTTTTCAGTAAACTGTGATGACAAAAGCGGACACAGGATTTCGACTGGTAGAAATTCTTTCTTCCCTACAACGCTATTGAATGAATCTCGCTTGTCAAAAGGCATGTGAGAATATTAAATCTCTGTCAAGGAGTTGTGATATATCAATACAAGATGTCTTTGTGTAGATATGGTGGGATATTTTTTTATTCTCTTGTCTTAAACGAAAAACGGCATAAAGCATTCAACATAAACAGCAGGATACGTAAAGGCTTAATCTGTCACTTTGTCTGAGAGACGTGTGGCGATAAGTAATGAAAAGAGCAATCACTAAATAATGTAACTGGGCGTTGAACGGAAGCAAATAAAAGACATTAGTCCAGATAATTTTTCTGGACTAATTTTCCAGATCAGTTGTATATTTTTTACCTATTAATATAACTGACTAAAATGAATCATTAGCAAATTGCCTCATATTTGAAAATGCTTATGGTTCATTTCAACTTACTTAAAGTCATAACTAAAAAATACAACTGTAAGAGTTATATTATATTGGCCCCCTGTTGTGACACACATCGGTGGGTCGATATGTACAAAAAAAATATTCCGAAATCAATCCGGAATCAAGAAAAATGCATTCGATAACAGCATCTGAGATTGTAGCAGAAGGGTTTTGTTAAGACCTTTCGGGAGGTGGGAGAGGTACATTTCACTAGTGCACAGCCGACACCTAGAGGTTGCCGTCTTGCCACCTTACTAAAGCCCAATCTGTTTGGACTATTCGTGCTCCTGAAGGGAGCAGTGACTTGAACATTTAAATGTGATCGGCGATGTCAGGGCAAAGCCAGCCTAAATATAGGGGCAAGGGGCCTCATATTTAAAGATATTGTAAGTTCAAAATATATTCCGCATCAAGGCGAAAAACCCACGTGAATTTCACTTCTCTGTAAAGCTGGACATAGAAAAAACACACGTGGTGTATATCCAGCTTTAGCGCAGGGACCCAGGGGAGAAACGGTATGTTAGATAAGGTCTAATCATCTCGTTTAATTTATACAGTAGTCGGAGTCTTACGAGACGTAATCGGTTGATGTCAAGATGTCGTCACGGTAAATTGAGAAACGAGATTCTAAAAGATAGAAATGTCGTGTCATCATAAGTTATAACAATCATGGCAAGAACGAATCGGTTTTCTCGACAAGTGAAGTCACGCGTGAGATGACTTGTATTGATTCTGCCTCGATATACGTCATCTCCCACCGTTTTGACAGGTGGACAGATGAGCGTCGGTCCACCTGACAGTTTAGGGTAAAAGGTATATATACCTGGAAGAGCAGAGCATTAGACACACACTTGGGGTCACACACACGTTGGTGAAGTCCAGGACAGGCGGACTCTGTTTCCTGGCATAAGGGTACCTTCGATCACAGGACCCTGAAACGGCTGGAATCGCCAGAGAGGGCATTCCATGATTGATTTAGTTTAACGTTGATAGGCGGCTACGGGGCCGAATTCGTGAGAAGGAACACCCCAGGTGGAACGTATAAGTTTAGATTGTCGAGTAGCAGGTATCGTCCTGCAATAGTCAGAAGTGTAGGTTAATTGTATTGTGCGTATTAACCCTTTGAAGCGTCAGCCTGATTGCGTTCTGAGTAGTTTATTTTGCTTTCGGAACATCGTAATACCGACTGAAGATCGGTGTGAGTGACAATTTCGCCCTAGCACAAAAGGGGCATTTGTGAATCGTGAATTCAACCAGGAACGGTGGATATTTCAATAGGACTTTCACGGAGGACTTTCAAAAGGCGCATAAGGTATGAGTAGACAATATCTGACCCAAATCAGAAGTACGGTGGTTTATAGATGACGAACATTGCTGGTCGGAACCCTCCGACAGCCAGAGGTACAGTTACGCGCAGACGTTGACATTTGAGCCTAAGCGGGTGAAGCTCTTATGGCGAGCTCACAGTAATAACATTTCAGATTTGTGAAGCTCTTATGGCGAGCTCACGGTAGTAACATTTCCAGTGTGTAGACTATAGTGCCAGTACAGGGCTATAGAATGACTATATGATTGTTTAGAATTATTTAACCGTAGTGACCCATTTTCTGTGAAAAGAATTGAATTGTTGATTGTTGAAATATTGAAACGGATTTATTTTTATGTGTAAATAAAAGAATCGTTGTTACTTTAAATCATTCTTTCCATTATACAGCCTGAAGTGATTAGGAATCACACCTAACGGAAATCGAACCTATTTCAGGACAATTTGGCAGAGAAGGAATCACGGCGTCGGTCTAACTCAGCTCTCTGCGCCGAGTTCGCGACACTTGGATTCCGACCCTCCACGTTGGTCTAATTTTTCCCGCAACTTCATCAGCGGGACTAAATAACCCCACGTCAGCCCAGGCCTTACGGGGCCTCAGGTGTCCCCTGACATTGATTGGCGAGCGCTACCAGGATATTTCTAAAAGGTAAAAAATGGCTATATGGAAATTTTGTTTTATTTTAATGGCGGTTCTGTTTAGGTTTTGACGCGTTCGGTCAGTTGATGCCGTTCACGGGTTTAATATCGCAATACAGTAGTCCCCAAAAGGATACTTAATAGCCACTATAACTGCGGTAGGTTTCAGAATATTTGGTGCGTTTAATTACGTTAAATTACAGAGGTAAATTAAGATTAATTGCCATATTTTTTTTTCTTTTCCTTCTTCGTTCTTTCTGACGAGTGTTGAAGATAGAAAGAAAAAATCAAAATGGATGTTGTTACACCCCTCGCCCAACTGGTATCATTAGGCAAGGAAATGGGCCTTGAGGGGGCAGAACTTCATAAGTTCGTTAAAGATGAGCAGAAACGTGAGGCCAAGGAGATTGCCTTACGTAATGACGCAAGAGAGAGAGAAGCCCAATTAGAACGAGAGCGTGAGAAAGACGCAAGAGAGGCGAGGGAGAGAGAAGCCCAATTAGAACGAGAGCGCGAGAAAGACGCAAGAGAGGCGAGGGAGAGAGAAGCCCAATTAGAACGAGAGCGTGAGAAAGACGCAAGAGAGGCGAAAGAGAGAGAGATTCAATTAGCAAATGAGGCGAGAGAGAGGGAAGCCCAATTAGCAAGGGAGGCAAGGGAGGCAGAGCGAGAGCTCGAACAACAGAGGCACGAGAGAGAATTAGAGCTCCTCAGAGCAAGGGCCGATGTGGAGAATGAAAGTCGGCGCTCAGGGGATGGGAGTGCAGGGGTAGCAATTCATGCCCCACGCCCCCATCTCGCTCATTTCAATGAAAACACAGATGACTTGGACTCGTACTTGGAGAGGTTCGAGCGTTTTGCCTCCAGTCAAATGTGGCCAGAAGACACATGGGCTATGTGCTTGAGCCCTTTGTTGTCAGGTAAAGCCCTCGAGGCTTATACCAGTATGCCTCCTGCACTTCTTAACGACTACAGTGAGCTGAAGAATGCCATCCTTCGGAGATACCAGCTCACTGAAGAAGGATTCCGGACCAAGTTCCGAGAAATTAAGCAGGAGAAGGGAGAAACAGTACCTCAGTATTTTGCCCGAGCTAGGCGGTACTTTGACCGCTGGACTGATCTCGCAGAAGTGAATGAGTCGTATGGAGCCCTGCGAGATCTATTTCTCCGGGAGCAGTTTTTAACTACATGCTCCAAGGAGTTGGGCCTGTTCATCAAGGAAAGGGGTCCGCCCACCTATGATGAGATGGCAATTGTGGCAGAACGCTACATCGAGGCCCACGGTGGGAGTGTGAACGCACCCAAATCGGCTAGGGGTGGGGCAAACGGGTTGGCAATGGCACCCGTAAGGCAACACCACCCCGACCCTCCTGCGTCGCAGGCCAGCCGGAAGGGGAGCGCTCCCAAGGACACCACTTGTTTTATCTGCAACAAGCGGGGTCATATTGCCAGGGACTGCTGGCAGAAACAGGTAAGGACCACTGGGAACATTAGGCCACCCCAGCAGGGGGCCTGGAACGCAGCACCAAGGGGTTGGAAGCAAGGTGACCGCGTAGATCCAGGGCCCAGTAGACAGACGGCAGCGTTCTGTCAAACCATCGGTCCAGAACACAACCCCCTCCGGGAATGTATACAAGAGGGAGAATTAAGGCTGGAAGGCGGGAAGGTTGTCCCGATAATAAGTGGCATGTGTGAGAGGCTCACAACTTCGCAGGAGAAGGTTGATATGCCAGTGTACCCAGGGTATGTGGGACAAAGGGAGATTCGTCTGCTCCGGGATTCTGGGTGCTCCTCTGCAGCGGTTAGAAAGCAACTGGTTGACGACAAGCAATTGTTGGGGCGCGACCATTTGTGTATTTTGATAGATGGGACCGTTAGAAGGTTCCCCATCGCGAGGATAACTGTGGATACCCCATTTTATTGTGGCGAAGTGGAAGCCATGTGCATTGAATCACCTGTGTATGACCTGGTCATAGGTAATATCCCAGGGGTGAGGGCAAGCCCTGATGAGTTATGGTCCAGGGATAGGGGGCCAAGTGAGGGCCCAACGAGTAATGAAGGGAAGGTTCCCAGGGGGAACCAATCCGATGGTCCAGGGGATGGCCCCTACACGACGAAATGTCGGGAAGTTTCAGGAGGGACGACTCCTGTCCTATTAGGGAGAAGGGGCCGCAGGCGGTCCAGGCTAAACGCCAAACAGCGAGGGAAACCGATGGGATCATTGGGGAAAGACCCTCAAGAAAATTTATGTGGGGGAGTTGAGCGCCCCAAGAAGTCGGTGTCACCCGTGTGGAGAGGGGAGGCCAGACCCACGCAAATGGCTGGGCAAACTTCCCCAGAATTGAGAGGGCACGGGTCAACACAAGTTGAGTATGTTAAAGTGGATGGGACCGCTAAGGTGGGCGCCCAGGGGACCGAGAAAAGGGTCCACAAATCAAAGGAGAAGCATCCTAGGTGGCGGAGACCACGTAGAGAGTGCCGGGGGCGCACAGTGCCCAATATGCGCAAGAAGTCGTCGCAATGGACCGGGGGGTCGACGGCACAAGGGCCAAGGACGGCCAGTGTCGTTCGAACGACGGTAATCGCCGGGACGAGTGAGCCTGGGGGATATAGCGCCAAGGGAAGCTCTTGGGAATGCGACAACGACAGGGTATGGGGACCCTGGTGGAATACCCGTAGAAATGGCGGGGCGAGAAGTAGGGGTGTGTCAAGGGTTACCCAAGGGGATACTGGGAACCGGGCCCCTACCAATGGTCGGTGGTTATAAAGAAGCAATAGTTGGGTGGCTGTGGGCCTGGTGTCTGGGACGGGGGCTCCAGTCGCAAATATTTTTGTGGGTGAGGTGATGAGTTTCGTAAACCCGGTGTTAAGGCCCGGAAGAAATTTTCTTATTTTTAGTATTATTATTGCTCTGACTGCTGTCTAGAGTTGGTTGTGAGTGCGAATGTGAGATACACTTCCCCGTCTGTCGCGTGTGCGTGGACGGGGAGCCTGTGTGTCGAGTTTTGTAAGTATGGGATGCACAAACCCGGTGTTAAGGCCCGGGGAAACCGCGCTTGTTTTTATTGACGAGAGTTTGTTGTGAGTGTGAGGCACACTCACCCCGTCTGTCGCAAAGGCGCGGTCGGGAAATTTGTGTGTTGAATGTGTGAGTGTGTGAGGCACAATTTTAATCCCCTGGTTGAGCTTTGCGAGGGTGAGGCTCAACATAATGCAGGGGTCGTTGGCCCCTTCACAAGACATAGGGGAACGGGAGGCGAAGTTACACTCCGTTGGAATTAACCCATCTGACGCAAAGGCGCGGACGGTGTTACTCGTCGGAGTGAGTGCCAAGTGAACTGTTTGCAAAATGGGCGAACGTGTATAAAAATGTGTATGTTTAGGTGTAAATATATAGTATTACAGAGAGAGAGAGTGCTGCAAATCTGAGGATAAGGCTACTCCCCATATCATATGTAAACCCGCAAGACGGGAGCATGTGGTAGCGTGTGTGTCGTGGGAATCGACATGGCCGACGCATGAGCCCGGTCATGACCCCCCACGACCACTAGGGTACAGTTTTGTAGTCTTGAACATGATGGTAGATTGTAAAAGGGTGTGAGAGGCGAGCGTGCGTGGCTTTGCCCCTTGCGTTTTAAGAGATACACAGGGTGTTTCTCTCGGGAAGGGAGTTGTCAGGGCAAAGCCAGCCTAAATATAGGGGCAAGGGGCCTCATATTTAAAGATATTGTAAGTTCAAAATATATTCCGCATCAAGGCGAAAAACCCACGTGAATTTCACTTCTCTGTAAAGCTGGACATAGAAAAAACACACGTGGTGTATATCCAGCTTTAGCGCAGGGACCCAGGGGAGAAACGGTATGTTAGATAAGGTCTAATCATCTCGTTTAATTTATACAGTAGTCGGAGTCTTACGAGACGTAATCGGTTGATGTCAAGATGTCGTCACGGTAAATTGAGAAACGAGATTCTAAAAGATAGAAATGTCGTGTCATCATAAGTTATAACAATCATGGCAAGAACGAATCGGTTTTCTCGACAAGTGAAGTCACGCGTGAGATGACTTGTATTGATTCTGCCTCGATATACGTCATCTCCCACCGTTTTGACAGGTGGACAGATGAGCGTCGGTCCACCTGACAGTTTAGGGTAAAAGGTATATATACCTGGAAGAGCAGAGCATTAGACACACACTTGGGGTCACACACACGTTGGTGAAGTCCAGGACAGGCGGACTCTGTTTCCTGGCATAAGGGTACCTTCGATCACAGGACCCTGAAACGGCTGGAATCGCCAGAGAGGGCATTCCATGATTGATTTAGTTTAACGTTGATAGGCGGCTACGGGGCCGAATTCGTGAGAAGGAACACCCCAGGTGGAACGTATAAGTTTAGATTGTCGAGTAGCAGGTATCGTCCTGCAATAGTCAGAAGTGTAGGTTAATTGTATTGTGCGTATTAACCCTTTGAAGCGTCAGCCTGATTGCGTTCTGAGTAGTTTATTTTGCTTTCGGAACATCGTAATACCGACTGAAGATCGGTGTGAGTGACAATTTCGCCCTAGCACAAAAGGGGCATTTGTGAATCGTGAATTCAACCAGGAACGGTGGATATTTCAATAGGACTTTCACGGAGGACTTTCAAAAGGCGCATAAGGTATGAGTAGACAATATCTGACCCAAATCAGAAGTACGGTGGTTTATAGATGACGAACATTGCTGGTCGGAGCCCTCCGACAGCCAGAGGTACATTTGAGCCTAAGCGGGTGAAGCTCTTATGGCGAGCTCACAGTAATAACATTTCAGATTTGTGAAGCTCTTATGGCGAGCTCACGGTAGTAACATTTCCAGTGTGTAGACTATAGTGCCAGTACAGGGCTATAGAATGACTATATGATTGTTTAGAATTATTTAACCGTAGTGACCCATTTTCTGTGAAAAGAATTGAATTGTTGATTGTTGAAATATTGAAACGGATTTATTTTTATGTGTAAATAAAAGAATCGTTGTTACTTTAAATCATTCTTTCCATTATACAGCCTGAAGTGATTAGGAATCACACCTAACGGAAATCGAACCTATTTCAGGACAATTTGGCAGAGAAGGAATCACGGCGTCGGTCTAACTCAGCTCTCTGCGCCGAGTTCGCGACACTTGGATTCCGACCCTCCACGTTGGTCTAATTTTTCCCGCAACTTCATCAGCGGGACTAAATAACCCCACGTCAGCCCAGGCCTTACGGGGCCTCAGGAGTCCCTGACAGGCGATAACGCACTGAAAAGATAATATATTTGAATGCACAGAGGAATATGTGATACATTTTACTAACAAATTCGTCAGTCCGAGACTTTATGTAGTTTATTCGCAATTACAGTCCGCATTCTAAGAGACCACAATCGTACTTCGCAGCTAGCTGTGTCCTCCTGGTTTGGTATATATGTCTGACTTCGGATTCCGCCTCCACATGGGTTGGGTCCTTGTAATTACGATAGTGTTTATGCATGTTAGAATCCATACTTGTTCTACAGGTTTAAACCCACGGTCACCAGGACTCACTTTGCTTGACTTTATGTTTATGGTATGTCCTCGTCGGCGTCTTCACACACTTCCTAGTTTCACTGCCACAGTTCAGTTATAAATTCGTTGGTCGATCCCTTGTGGGTTTAACTTGGCCCCCACCAACCAAGCAATAACTATATCAAAATTCACATATAAAGTTCTCACAATGTATTATCAACAGCTCTCTCCAGCCAAACATTTCTAACACTAATTCCAATCTCGCAAGCCCAACCAGCTTTCCACAGCTACTGGCTATTTAGAACTTATGGACAGAGCGCATGCTAACTGCTTGCTAACTTCACGGACCCGAATAAGCTACATAAATATAATGATGTTCACTGACACGACTTCGTGGACCTTCACGGCGAATTCTCCCGGAGTATGATAGACTGCCCACCTTGGGTTTATCCGACAAATATATATAGTTTGGAAGCAATCAATTTTAGCCACTATTGCCTCCTTTGAAATCGGAGATATGTAGCTAGGTCGATGCACTTTAAATTGGACTTCCTTTAAAGTTCTGAGCTTAGACATCCCCTGACCATAACGGACGACATTAATTTTATGAATGCCTGCCGATATAATTTGATTTTCTGATTTTGACTTGCATTAAGTGGTTTATACGAATCTTCTAGACGTTTTTGAACTTTATCTGTTTACAGAAAAGTATGAGGAACTGGGCTTTCCTTTGATTTGAAAGATGCAACATTAAACAGATGGTTAAATATAGCTTTTAGAGTTTTTAATGATTTTTTTCTAGAAAAATACAACTGTAAATGTTTTAGAGTATTGGTTCCAGATCACAATCTCATGGAGAGTGAACACGCTTTTGAGATTAAATTAATGTACGAAGGTTTGTTCCTAAAAATTGGTTGATACTGCTGCCTTTAACGAAACGTACACACGATCTGCTGCATTTATCTGGAATGTTCGTTCAAAGGGCAGACTATCTTTGAGAACCGCAGCGAAAAAAACTTGGGTGATGGGAGTGTGTCAGGCAGCTACACTCCTTGTAATAGAACAAAAACATTCACGCCCCACTGATTGTTCTGCGGTGTTGGGTTCCAAATCCCAACCATGAGACCATATTACGTAACTCAGTAACATCCTTTCCTGTTCCTCAACGGGAAAAGGCGTGGACAAGATATACAACTACCCACGATGTCTGGGATTGTAAGTGATTTACCCTTCAGTTGAGCCAGAACTTCGTCGTTAAGTTGGTGTGGGGGACAGGTACAATTTAACCCTTTACCTAAGATGAAAAGCAGACGACACTTGCAAAAAAAATTCTTGAACAACTAATTTTTTTCATTTTTTGTCTCAAAAACATAGGTTATGACCCCTCATTGGAACGAGCTCGATGAGCTCGTTCCAATGAGGGGTCATAACCTATGTTTTTGAGACAAAAAATGAAAAAATAATGAAAATTAACTGACGATTTTTGAGAATAGCGCTGGCCGGTTTTGGCCGTTACGTTGGGTAAAGGGTTAAAATAGTTTCAACTGAAACTTTAACTGGTAGAGTGCTGGAAGCCCATATTTTGGATTTATTCTAAAATGCAGGTAGCACGACTTGAAGGTTTCAAATTTGATGGAAGTGCTTCGAACTATCTTTGAAGTGAAATAATTTAGTCTATATGTATATGCTTGGTTGCAATTTATGGGAGAGTGCCTCGAGGCACTCTCCCATAAATTGTGACAAGGTAAAGACAAGTGAACAAATTTCGACAACCAAAAATAATTTAGCACTCTACCAGTTAAGTGATAATTTTGATTAAATTTTTGATTCCACATAGACCAAGTTATAGAGTACTTATTGCCTCATTATTTTAGTTTTTAGTATTATGTTTCTCCGGAAAAGTAGGGATTAGCCCTTTGAACTCTACTGGTATCTTCCATGTCAGTTCAATGGAAGCAATTGGAAGAGTCCATATTTATTATCTGTAGGTAAAACAATTAATATTTTCAACGCGCATGTTAAATATGTTAATTGGTCTACCCCACACTTTAACTTAGCAGACACCCCACTTAATGAAAGGATGATGTATTGTGTTCCTGGACCGTTAAAACGGTCTGTTGGGTTCAACGGGTTAAAACATACCGTCTGATCGTTGTTTGGAAACAAATATATTAGTCCGCGAAATGTTCATAGACCCTCACCCCCCCACCCCCACCCCCACACCCCATTAGGGAATTTTGAAGGCTATGATTTTCTGAAATCTTATTCAAAATGCTACGGTTTGCGCTAATGTTTGCTATTAGGGGTTGGTCCATTACTGAGTAATGTGCATGTAAATACCACGACCTCGGCCAAACAGATTTCACTGTTACAGTGTTAAATTTGTCACTGGTTTGTGTATGAATTATGGTTTCTATTGTGTTTTGACCATCACAACACAACAGTGCGCCACTAGGTCATGTGATATGACGTTACATGAGACCAGCCAGATGAGATCTATAAGATGGGGTCGTCCGGTTACATGATATACTATTTTCTCCCTATAATACGCACGCACAATTAATATTTCCTTTCGACCTCCACCTTATGGATCTCATGTGATGGCTCTCATGTGATGTGATAGTCAGGACACCTAGTGGCGCCACTTTGGGTTATCATGGTAACCCCGTGAGCAGCCATGTTGTGATGTAGTAACCATAATGATACATGGTCTGTGTACGAATGAGCAGCGCGTGTTGTTAGGCTGATACTGGTTTCCGTCGTCCATTTTGTATACTGAGGCCGCCATCGTGGTTTCTGTTTTAACATGTGGTTACTATGTGACCCAAAACTCTCTAATAGCAAAGGGGTATGTTTGGAGGATGTGTTCGATTGAACAGGATTAAATCTAATTACCCAAATAGACCCGACAATCTCTCCAAATCACTTTATTCAGTACGAAATGATCGGATTCCCACAGAATCCTCTTTTGTCCAATAATAGGCACGTTTCTTTGTATAAGAGTCAATCTAAGTATCCAGAATCCCCGGCTAGAATTAACACAAACAACCCCACAACTTGTACAAATTCGGATTCCTTGAGAATCCTCATTTTAAAAGGAGCACATAATGCTATAGGACCATAAAGGCTTCTAATATCACCTAGAGGCTTATAAAACTAGCACGTAGTGGTATAAGGTGCATTCCTTTTTACAAGAGTCAATCTAATTACCCTGAATTACCACAAACAACTCGACAATTTGGAATCCCCTGCTTCTGCCTATCCCATAGCTTATTACTCTCTCCATTCCTTAGTCTGTCCTGTCTGTGTCATGACTTCCCCGATTTCCCTATAAAGTATTCTGTCTTTCCTAGGTGTGTTTGTGTGCTAACGCACTATGTGTTCACATTACATGTAGCACATAGGCACATGCTAGATGTTCCCATATGTGTTTGTGTGCTAGAGCTTAATATACGCACAAAACATGAAGCACTTAGGCACATATAGGTATTTGAGGATACTTATGACATAGTGATGCACTATTTGAGGATACCTTTTGAGGATAATTATTGAGGACACCTTTTGAAGAATACCTGTTGCAGATATTTATCTGAAGATAGTTATGGATCCTAACCTATTTCAGCTCGTGGCTTCTAAACCACCTCCCAACCTTCATAGCTTCAAGACTACTGCTGCAGACTTGTCCATAGTCATCACCATCTGTCCTACGATCAGTTTGCATTGTATTCATCTTCAGTATGGTGCTCTACCAGCCTTGCAGCCCCGCACCATTGCTGCCTTGTATCATAACTATTGGCTACCACTAATATGTCCTGTGCTAGAGTGTCTCAACCATTTTTAACTTGTGATACTACTACGGCTCTTGGTACACTACTGTCGCTACGCTACGGGCCCCAATTCATACCACTATCAACGTTGTATTCCACTACTGCTTGCTCGAACGACTCGAAGCTTATCGAGCAAATGACCTATCGAGCAATTGCTCAAACAAGTGACTACACACATACTGCTCGACTCGGTTCAGTAAAAATAGATTCTAAAGGGATTTTGTAAAAGGGATTCCATAAGTGGATTTCGTAAGTGGGATTCCAAGCTCCTATACAGCTCCGGGTAGTCGAATCATCGGCTTCCATCTAGTCTTTAACCCTTTACCCAACGTAACGGCCCAAACCGGCCAGCGCTATTCTCAAAAAACGGCAACTAATTTTCATTATTTTTTTTATTTTTTGTCTCAAAAACATAGGTTATGACCCCTCATTGGAACGAGCTCGTCGAGCTCGTTCCAATGATGGGTCATAACCTATGTTTTTGAGACAAAAAATGAAAAAGATTAGTTATTCAAGATTTTTTTTTTTTGCAAGTGTCATGTTAGGTAAAGGGTTAACTATCTGTCCTATGATTTGTCTGTATTGTAGTCACCCAATACTATAGTCTTCTACCACTCTCTCAGCTTTGTACCATTGCTATTGACTTAATTCATTCTTCCTAGCTATGCCTGACCCTGTCTCGACCCTGCCCTAGGTCAGGTCTTTAACAGGCGCAACCAGACTGCTCCATTTATCTAAGCCTTACAATGCGTAGACCTCGTGCAAGCTAGGGTACCTTACACATAAAAACTGTATGTTGATCGTACCGATATGTGCTTATGTGTTAATACACTTTGTGCCACAATGTGTACACATTGCATGCAGCATCTTGGCACACACTGGATGTGCCTGCTATTATGTTTGTGTGCTTATGCATAATGTGCCACAAAACATGCAGCACATAGGCACATACGATGAAAAAAGGGTTTCTAAAGTATAGTCTGATACTAGAAAGGGATTCCACGGAACGTGGGTCTGGTGCTTGATTGAATGTGCTTGTGTGCTAGTGAACAATGTGTACGCATCACATGTTGGATGTGCCAGTACCTGCTTATGTGCTGATGCACAATGAAAGCACAGCACATGCAGGAGATTCGACAAAAAAGGGATGCTTATGGTATGGGTACGTCGTGTTTGGGTGTGTGTGTTGGGGGATGTTGTGCAGTGGGTGAGGTTTGAAAAAGGTAGGAATTGGGCCCTAAAAATTTAATGTCTCATAGTTTTGATCGTATGGTCAATTTTAGCTAATTTAAATCACCAGCTTGCTTATAAAAACCTTGTACGCAGTTTTTTAAAAAATGCTCACGACGTTTTATAACCAGGCCGACGAAACCTTTTCTTGAATGTTGGACTTTCAATAACATAATTTTTGAAAAATTCGTTAATGTTGATGGTGTGGTGTGGGGTAGCGTTGAGTGGGATGGGATGATGCAGACTGAGTGGATTGAGTTGTAGGGAAGGCGTGACTATATGCTGATTCATAGCCAACACAGTATGTCAGTTATGGGTGGTAACGTCTTTCCAATTTTCGGCCTGTTTTTGAAAAAACTCGTAGGCGATTTCGTGAAATTTTGTGCACATGCTTTTATAAGCTGATCCATCAAACGCCTGTAACTTCTAAACGCCCCAGTCGCCAGATGGCAAACATGTCTAAAAATGTTTCTTAATTAATGGCCTTCCAGAAACACATAGTCTGGGGGAATTCTCTAATAGGGGGGAGCGTGACCATATACTGGTTCATGGCCTACATAGAGATTATTAGCGTACTGAAGTTTTCTGGTTTTCTGTATCGTATCTCTTTGATGACCTTCGCCAAGCAGTATCGCACTCGTCGACTCTTTCGACCCAAACGATACTGCATGGTTGAAGGTCCTCTACGAGATGCAATACAGCACACCAGAACACTTCAATGCACTGATAATCTCTATATGTACTGGTGATCTATTTATTATATACCTGCCCTCGGATAATAATTAACTGTTAGAGTGCTAAATTATTTTTAGCTATCAAAATTTGTTCCCATGTTTTTGCCTCGTTACAATTTATGGGAGAGTGCCAATAGGAACTCTCCCATAGATAGCAACAAGGCAAATCCATACAGACTATATTATTTCATTTCAAGGATAATATGATGAACAACCACTGACTATGAAGTTTTAAAATTGCAGCATCTGCACCTCACTGTAAAGCCTAAATATCGGCTTCCAGCACAGTTAAACCTCAATTTTGGAATCAATCAACTCCATCTTGAATGAGATCGGGCGACAAACTTTTTTGTTGTAGTTGTTGCCAAGGCGTGTTCTAAATGAACTGGTGCAAAATCTTAGTTAATTGATAGATTTGGAGAACATTTTATAGCGCGAGATGGGCGAATCTCACCTAGTCGCATTTATCGTGTGTTTTGCCAGTATCAGTAGTATGATACTCCATCTGATACTGCATAGGACATTTCAGGACCTAAAAATTATGTCCGTGTCAATTGATAGGTGTATAGAAAAAGTATATTTAACCAACTAACATTGACCTAAATGTACTGTTAAACTTCTAAATTACTAATGTTAGGAAAGTCATGCCTTGGGTCTTGACTATATGCGAACTTTTCACACGATGACCGCACAACACCAATATGATTACTTTTTCCCCGTAAACTCTGTACCCGAAAGCGTCAAGTAGCGGTTATCGCCCGTTTCACAGTTGGGTGATAAAAATTTACAAAGTCTCAATGGAAGAGTTCATTGCAAAAATAAATTCCTTTGTATGTCTTAAAAATGATTCTCTTAATTAAAGAAAACAGTGTAAGTTGAATTATATGACTCGCCTTCTGTAACTTTTCTCGTAAAGAATCGTCTGGTAGGGCTCGGGAACTATACACTACCAAACAACACTATTGAGGAAACGGTTCCTTCATAAAAATTCCATAATAGAATGTTGGGGTGGCGGGGGCCGAGGGCTCAGGGAACATATTCCACATCCACGTTTGTACACACTTGTGTCTCAAGTATGAGTGTCTACCCTTCAGTGATGTTTTGGGTTACTGAGAAAAGGTTGGCATCGGTACATTGGTTCTGTAGTGTCCTGGCGAATCCATCTAATTTTCCACTTAGAGGTGAAGTATTGGGATGCCCACGCCCCCCCCCCCCCCCACCAGACCGCGTGGCAAATTCCACCCTCAACCACACTTTCTAAATGAAGAGTCGATACGTTTTGTGTTTGATCAATCAGTCAAGATAGTTTCCACTCCATTCAGTTCAGAGTTTAAACAAAATCTTGTGTTTTTGAATAGTTCAGGACTTCGACGACTTTGTTGAGATGAACAGCGGGCTTGATCATCTCTTAGATGGAAATGTTCTCTTTCATCCATCACCACCCACCCATTTCTGCTTGTTTCCTTGTACACAGAAAGCCTTTTTTCGGTGGCGGTGTTGCGGAAATATTTGATATTTCTTTTCATGTATATTTTGCGCCCAAAAATATCTTTGTGATGAAAATTGAATGAGGTGTCAATTTCAGTTACCAAGCATATCAAGGGAGACCACTTGTCATGGTACATTGCTAATTCTTCCGATCGGCAGTGACGCATTCGTTGATTTTGCGAGAACCTTTTGAGGTCTGTTAATCTGGGGCGGCAGTAGTACAAGGGGGATGCGTCCTTGCCATATTACACGATTACAGACTGACATTAAAAAGTGTAAAAAACGAAAGCATGCAACTGATTCAATACACAAGCATTGCCCAGATATCCGAAAAATTAATTGAAACGAATTTTGTTGCCAAAAAAAATTCCACCTTTCAGCTACTGAACTGGTAGAGTGCTAAATTATTTTTGGTCATCAAAATTTGATGAAATATCTTTGCCTTGTTAAAAGTGATGGGAGAGTGCCTATAGGCACTCTCCCATAACTTGTAACATGTCAAATCCTTTAACCCTTTACCCAACGTAACGGCCAAAACCGGCCAGCGCTATTCACAAAAATCGCCAATTAATTTTCATTATTTTTTCATTTTTTGTCTCCAAAACATAGGTTATGACCCCTCTTTGGAACGAGCTCGTCGAGCTCGTTCCAAAGAGGGGTCATAACCAATGTTTTTGAGACAAAAAATGAAAAAAAATAGTTATTCAAGAATTTTTTTTTGCAAGTGTCGTCTGCTTTTCATGTTAGGTAAAGGGTTAAGACCAAATAATTTCACTTCAAGGATAATATGAAGTACATCTACTGAATATCAAGTGTTTTAGATGGGTTACCTGCACTTCAGATTAAAGCCCAAATATGGGCTTCCAGAACTGTGCCAGTTAACTATCTTCCAGTCCAAAGGCAAGGCGTCAGGGTGGAATGTGGTTGAAGTAAAGGAAGCAGACCAAACTATAACCAAAAGCACAACCAGACAGTGCCATGCACACTAAAAAGAAAATTATTTATTAGATATGATTTTCTTCCCCATAATTGCCCATTATCTAATTCGGCATATATGATTTCAAACCCGGCTGATATGGCGCTAATCTCGGCCGATATGAACCAAGCTAGAGTTGCCCCTTGATGCGTTATTGGGTGCAAAGTTAGTAATCGAATGAAATTAGGGAAATTAGCGCTACCAGGCAACAATGGCGTGGTTTGAAACCTAGATTTTGTATGAGTAATCAAGGGGGGGGGGGGGGGGTGTGAAGAGAAACAACAAAGGCAAAATTATCAAATAGCGCACAGATTTAAAAGGGTAATCAGTTCCAGTTTATTATGTATTTTTAGTTTATTTTCAATCTATGCAATAAATAACATATCCCGAGCACTATAGTTATGATTTAACAATTTAAATATTACTGCCACGCCCACTTTATCCATATATGGATGACCTCTATGTACGCCTGTATTCGTGGAAGTTTTATAAAATTTATGACATATTTGAAATATCTAGGCTGACACTTTTTTTAATGTGTTTATAACTGTATTAGCTGCATCACATCCAGATAAAAAGAGATTTCTCAAACAAGAGAGACCCGGCCATCCATGAAACCTTAGTGTCTCTGTTGTGTCCCGTACACTCTAGATAACATCAGTGACTGGTATTGCCGACCATAGTGTTTGGTAAAAACCCTAATCTCAGCATGGATGAAGATTTCCTCTTTACATCAGTTTCATTAACATAATTAACATAATTCGAAACTTTAACTTTTATTTTATTATGACACAATATATCAAAATTCCACTTCTCGGCTCATATATCCCAGGCTGATATGAAGGTATCTCAGGATGAGACTAACCAAGTAACAGGTGGCTCAGTAGGTAGAGATGCAGGCTGCAAGCCGGGAGGTCCTCGGTTCGAATCCCACCTGCGGCAACCGCGTTGTGTCCTTGGGCAAGACACTTAATCCCATTGCCCACGTGGGGGAACGGTGGCGTTGTGTACTAAGGCGTACTGCACGTCGATGGTGCACTTGTCTTCAACTAATGCTAACTCTGCTTGTGTGGAGTTAGTAAGTTGGGGAGTCTGGCAGTTGCTCGCCATTGCTCGGTGGTTCTCTGCCCCACCCCCTCCCCAATACACACGCTTCAATACCTTCGGTCGTCAAAACATCAGAATTAATTAAATACAATTATTGTGAATCGATTGTTCGACTTTGCTCCCACCGGCCCGAATCATGGTAGCTCCGATGCGTCTTGGGCATGTGTGCTCCCTCACCAGCATGCCATCTCCGCCTCCCAACACAAACACTTTGAGTTAGCTTCGGTCGCCTCTGCCGTTATACATCTATTTGTTTCACACAAATGTACTAGTTTAAAAGTCATGCAAATTCGGAATGACGCTAGCGCCGTTCTTTTCTCTGAATTTCATGGTTTTGTAAATCTGTGCTGTTTATGTTGTTAGTTTGTTTGTTTATTGGGGTTTAATGGCATTTTCAATCAATATTGTATGTATATACTGACGCATAGAATCATACAGGTTCCTTAGCGTTAATGTAAACTGTCTCATAATAAAGTACAGGCGCCAAGTTGTTCGGGGCTGTGGTAAATGTCCATGCAAACGTTCATCATCTGTCGGCTCTACTCATCGTACACCTGCACCTCTTCAAACAATCTCTTCTCACTCGACGCTCAAACGTCTTCCGTAATGCTGACTCTATCAGTGGTATAAAGCCTAGTACTGAAATGGTTAATCGGATAAACGGTTGGAATCCAGTTAGCTACCTAACCGATTAGAAAAACCGTCAACCGGTTATCCGAAATATCGATAGTGATCACCATTCCATGTTTAAAACGTAGTAAATCTCCTTTCTGATAGATTGCATATCGAAGCCGCGTTGTATGTATTGAGAAATAATCGACTTTGGCGTTCAAGACTTCGTTAATGGGCGGCAGTTTCCGTGATTAATGAGTAATCGCAGAAATTATTTCGTAGTGTGTCTACAAACGAACGTTGTCGAGTACGGAATAGTTTGAGAATACTGCTTTCCAATTTCAAAAGTTTATATATTATCCGGTGTTATAGCTATCGGTTAGTCGGTTACGAAAATGAGCCAACCGTTTCAGCCCTAATAAAGCCTACACTGTGCCTCTTTGTCCTCCTCACTAACATCCACATAAGAGAGCAACAACTAGGTGGCGTTG
This sequence comes from Pictodentalium vernedei, assembly GCA_031216915.1. Taxonomy (NCBI): domain Eukaryota; kingdom Metazoa; phylum Mollusca; class Scaphopoda; order Dentaliida; family Dentaliidae; genus Pictodentalium; species Pictodentalium vernedei. Next base: position 170,720,585 of record CM062290.1, on the reverse strand, counting down.
GTCGGTGCATCTTATTCTTCTTACTTGTTGGGGTAAACCTGTGGGTCCATACCAAGAGAAACACTCCCATGCTAGCTGTCCCCATTCCAGAGCTCACCGATTCCTCCTAGTCCCGAACTCACCCGTTCAGGATCGTCCTTATACAGTTCGTCGCAACTTCGTGTTCGCTGTGTCCGTGTTGCACTTCAAGCTTGAAGCTTTGGTCGTTGAAGACGAACACCAGGTGTAACATTCGTCTCCCCCTCCCCCACCCTCCTGGTCTTCAACATCCTTTCCTCTACGTCTCCGGGTGTCCACTGTTGCTCGCATCCTGGATTTCCGTGTGCTACTGACTTCTGTAGTCACGTTATCATCCTGTTATCGTCTGGAACTGCTCGCTGTTCTTCGATCACCTGCTGGCGACGATCACAACCTTCCTGAATGTTCCTCCCCGCTGCCTCTTCAATATCCCTTCCCTTGGTAGCACGACCCCTTCTTCCATCTCTTCGGACTCTGTCCCTAGAGTTCCTATATCTCTCTCTGTCCTTTTCATTGTGATGACTCTGTCCCTAGAGTTTCTATATCTCTCTCAGCCCTTTTCATTGTGCTCTTTGTTCTCTTGGCGTTTACCTTTGGTTGACTTCAACACAATCTTCATCTCCCTCCAACACAGCTGCTCACTATCTCTTGTCCCTGGTCCGTCGTTTCTCTAAACGTCGTTCGTCATCCATTTCTCTGTACTGCCTGTCACTTATGTGCGCTCCATGACGATCATGCCTCTTGTTCGCACTCATCTCCTGTCTTCCAGGTTTGTGACTGTGTTCTGTATTTCTGTATCTTTTTCTGGCGCCTCTCTTTCGATCTCCTTCCTATCTCTGTCTTTTATTGTTCCTCCTTTCTGTCATCTCTGTAAACACTAACTACGCTGTTCATCATTCCTGATAGATCACAAGACAAGTAATGATTAGGAAGTGAAAAGTCATCCGTTTGTCGCAATAAAGTGATACGCCATACATACTTGCCGTATTCCAGCGACGATTTCATGGCACCAACGAACCCATTGTGTCCCAAGACACTCTCTCCATTGGTGCTCCAGCTGCGAAAGAGTCTAACGCGGCTTTCTTTCGTTTTATTTTTTACCGGTGCACAAACTGAACAGATCTCCACATACTCAGCTACGTCTGGCTTCAACACCAGCCAGTGGTACGTCATTTTTACTCTCTCTCTCTCTCTCCCTCTCTCTCTCTCGTGTTCACTATTCCTAAATGGCTCCCATTTGAGTGTCGTGTGAGGTCTTGATAATATCCTGCCTGTAAGCTCTCGAAACAACAGCTCGGCATCGAGGAGCGTGTCCTTCCTTCTCTTTCACTAACAGCACTTACTGACGAATCTTAGTCCATACCTTCTTATCAATGGATCTCTTACTTTTTGGAGACTACTCTGGCCAAGCTGGGAGGAGGCTCCATGGTTCACCCATCTGTAGACAAATAAAATATTTGTTCCTTTCTGTTTCAGCTCATCAATTCGTCATGAAGTCTATGTCCACTAGGTTAACGGAAGCTGTTTTGACTTCCTTTTCGAAGCCCTCTTCTTCCCGTCAACCGTAAGCACAGTGTTCTTGAAAGGGCGTTGGTGTTGTTATGAACACGACCAGGTCGATACTCAATGTGGACATCAAACATAGACAGCTGCTTCAACCACAGAGCCAGTTGCCCCTCTGGGTTCTTAAAGCTTCACATTCAGGGTAAGGCTCCGTGATCACTTCTGACGAGAAACCGCCCTCCATAGAGATATGTCTTAAACTCTTTGATAGAGTGCACGACAGCCAGCATCTTCTCGCGAGTTGTGAAATAATTTCTCTCGGCCTCTGAAAGCTCACGATTCCCGTAGGCATCAACGCGCTCTTTGTCATGGAAATCCAGGGACATCACCGCTAAAACTCGACTGACTCGCATCTATATCTAAGATGAACTGTTTCTCGGCACCAGGGTACGCCAAAATGGGTGTCTCCGTTATGTGGCGTTTCAGCTGTTCGAAGGCCTGCTGACAGTCATCATTCCATTTATACTCTCTCCTTTGTTCTCTTAGTCGCTGGAGTGGGGGCACCATCTTCGCAAATTATGGAATGAACCTCCTGTAGTACCCGCAGATTTGCAACAAGCTCCCGAGTTGTGTTGCATTAGTCAGAACTGCATATTCACGAACTGCTTTCACCTTAGCTGGGTGCACCTTAACACGCCCTCCCAGGAGCCGGTATGTCCAAAGTACTTAACGTTTTGTCCAACGAAGTGGCATTTGCAGAGTTTCAACTTCAACGAACTTTACTCAACAATACAAAAATTACGGTGATGGCACTTTTGGTTTGGGTCAAAAGTCCAATAACTACTACTATTTACTCTCTATTATATTGCATCCCTCATTAGAACTAATTAACCCACTATCAAAACTTGCCTCCCACCTTGTTACGTTTTGGAATGCCAAATGCCTTGATATTTTTAACTTCGTTACAGCAGAACAGTTTTCCTGATTGTTAATATTATTAGCGAGCTCTTTCTTTTCACTTGGTTGGGTAAGCCTATTGGGAAGAGGTGCGTACGACACTCCACAATGCACATAAACTATATATGAAGGATATGCACACACTCTAAATGGAGGATTAGCGCTATAAAACAAGAGTTGCCCAAGGAACCACCCAGTAACATGGGAGAGGTGGACACGACTTCAAAGAGAAATCAGCTCCAAAAATGAGAGGCGCCCAGGGACCAGCACATTAACATGAAAACCGTAGAGGAATGCGATGTCACTGAGAAATTAGCACCCAGTTAGTGCAATACATGAGAGCTTCCCCAGGGACACGCACTATTATCCCCTAAACCATAGGAGTAGTGAGGACCTATGTGAGGAACTGACACCATAAAAATGAGAGGTGCCCATGGACTCAACCTATAAAATGTCGTAGGATGGTCTCACCCTTAATGAGATTTGATATACTAAGAGGGTAGTGTGGGCTGGGTGGTCTGGGCGTGGTGGGTGGGTGGTTAAAGTCGATATAAAGTGGCATGTATACTACTGTGTTAAGTTGTGTATAATACCTGCGCTCATATCTTCTCAATGTGGACACCACTTTTTGTACTATCTTCTTCAAACTGCCAGCCAGATACAGGACTTTGTTCTCTTTGCTCCATTGAAGCTCTGAACAGTTGTACAAATGAATATGTAATCCATCATGGATGTGGATCGATCATATGGTTAAGGGTTCAACAAGTGTCTTCTACGAATGTTATCTATTCTTCCGATAGCGGAGTGGGTCTAGCCTCCAAGCAACAGACTCCCCTCAGGTGGTTGACTGCACGCGACTCGTGTGTTGAAACTACGACGGTGCCAAGTGTTGGTAACTACCATTAGGCTCGCTGAAAGGACCACTGTCCGTACAATTCCTAACCTGCTCCTGCATGCCGGCTCGTTTCTCAGAGCTGTCAATCTCAAATCTGGGCTCCCGTTCAACAAAAATATCAGTACAGCATCCTGCTGTTCTTGTTCTCTGTGTAACATCAACTGCGTCTTCAAATAGCTCCACCTTCTTTCATTCGGCTTCAGAAAACCGTGGCTCTTCTCGACGCACAAGTTTTGAACGAGCTGAGAGTTGCAACAATATTTCCGGCGACTTCTGATATCTTCCATTATCTCCGCTTTTCATAAGGACCGTCGCCGTTGGCTCTGAAAGTTGCATCTGGCTGTCCACAGAGGGCTCAGTCGAGTCTCTCCGGCTCTCTCGGGGGAGCTCAGGTTACTTTCTACGACTCCTTGCTAGAAGTTCGTGAAACTGTCCTTGGCTCGTCGAAGGGCGCTCCATTTCCAGCTCGTTTTCTACCTTCCCGAGGCTCATATCTTGAACGTTATAGCTGTCGTCGGATATTCCTAATCTACTTAAATTAATCCTGCGCTTCTGTCGCCAGGGTAGTGTTCTTACGCCACATGTCCTTTGTCGACAGGGTCACATACGTTGGTAGAGAGTGGAAACTCGGGATACCTCCGATAATCCAAAGCTACTCCTGTCTATCAAACGGAAACATAAAATAAGAAGATTGTAATACGATGATGTATTAAATACAATAATTACTTACAATATTAGTGTACCCTCCTGCCTGTCTATCGATGAAAAGTATCAGAGTCTCCATATAAACTCCCACTGTCTAGTCGCAACTATCGCCAGCTATCTCGACCGTGACTTCTCTCTGCCTCAATTGTGCGAACGAAACTGAACTTGCTCGTGCGTGACGTCACCGATAAACAGACGGCCAGTTTTTGGAAATTGACATTCCCGCTTGAATTTTCTGTGGTACAAGGCAGAACTGTCTGACAGAATGGATGGGTCTGCCTAACAATCCTCAACCGCCGAAAATAAAGGATACTAGACTACCAGCCGACAGAAGTTGTAGAAATTCCACAAGCCAATTTTCATCCCATTTCCTTTATTAATAGTTCAAAGATATGGCGTTATTTATTTCTGAGCGTTTCGCAATAAATGATGCAAGGCTTGGAATTATAGTCAAAAAATGGAATATAAATTACCCGGCGAATTGTTTCCGCATGCAGATGCTGTAGCTCAAGGGCACGAGCTATTTCCGAAGCGCTCCTCGTGAACCTGAGATAAATAAATGCCCAGTGTAAGTCTAGATTACACTATATTTACGCCCTATGTCTTCCAAACGCCCCCTATATTTGTGTGTGTGGACCCTCACTAATGTAAGACACAGTCTCCCCAGATCCAATGTTTTGCATTTCGCAACATGCATCGTACACCATATCAGTGCCCTTCAGAAACTCCACCTCTCGTTAGAACACTTGACTTCAGTTCTAAAGGCATAGGTTCGATTCTGACCCGCGTTATCTGCGTTGTGTCCTTGGGCAAGACAGGTATTCCCACTTGCCCGCGTTGGAGCACGGCTGCACATACTGCTAAGGCGTAATGCCTTCAACCGCTGCTAACCCTGGTTGTAAACTGGACATTCCGACAGTTAATCGCTGCTGCATAATGGTTCTTTTCGGATACTACAACTCTCTCCCCACGTAAAACTTCCGACGCAACATACAGTTCAGCCGTCATGGACTGAGCGTTATCCACGCGTGGACAGTGATGCCCACGCATGCGTTGACCGGGTAATAAAAATCAGCAGATGCAAAATTTTAATTAATGAAGCACCACGTGGTACCCGGTGCTTCATTAATTAAATTTTTGATGATTATTCCCATAATTAGTGTTTGGAATCTAATATTATTGCGTCCAAAGAAATATTGCCCACCCGTGGAAATTGACCATTCCACGGCGGTCGTACTGTAACCCTGGGTGTTAAAACAGTCGTTAACCCTTTACCCACCACAGACGATATCAAAATGTATTATTTTAAATATCATTTTCTCAAATTTTTCAAAAAATTTGAACAAAACCATATCATGTGACCCCTCGTTGGAACGAGCTCTACGAGCTCGTTCCAACGAGGGGTCACATGATATGGTTTTGTTGAAATCTTTTGAATAATAATATTTTTTCAACTGCTGAATTTGCATATTACGCGGGAGGATGCGACCCATTCGTTGGATAAAGGTTAAACACCAATAATCAATACATACGTATTCGCTTCCCGCCCTTCATATCCTAGCTTTTACTCTGAGAAAGATGATGCTCGAGTCTCATTTTTTGAAGTGAAGGACAGTTCAATGACGCGTTGTAAGGGAGATAATTGATCATTTCATCGACCTATTCTGAGATGAAAAAAATGACAAAAAAAGAGATTTGTTTTAAAACATATTTTGGTGAGATCAAACCGTATTCAGAATTTATCTCCTCTTATTTCATCACACTAAATTTCTTTATATTGTTACAGTTTCAGCTTTCCAAGCAATAGTACGTGTCAATATTTGTGTCGCTCTGAAAGCCATCGCTTTCCTTGAACATATTTGTTAGTTCTTAGTCCACCAGTCCAATTCTGTTCGAAAATCGAAGCGGTTTTTTTTTTGCAGCGTGCTAACACACTTTATGTGGAAACGTGTGCGCAGACGACCGTAGATGTAATGTCATGTGACTTTTCTTACAAAGATATACAGATATTCTTCCTGTCCCATTTATAGATCTTCCAATCAATAGGTATTTGTTTTCCCTTGAAAATATCCCGATATTAACAGAATTTGTAGAACTCCGTTCATAATCATAACACCACTGCGGCCGGGGTGAAGCTTCATTTTTGATTGTAATATCATCAAAATGTCGATCAAATCACGTCTCGATTGAACAATATTTCCAGCTGTGATTCACAGAAATGAATCTTGATGAAAGTTTTCAGATTCATTCGTCCGAAATGTATGAGTTGGTCGGAGACGAGAACCGTAGGTTCGCTTTTCCAACCGACTTAAATATTCCAGACGAGTGTCTCTAAATATAGGCAATGATACATTTGGGAACTAGTCTGGTTCAAGGCATCTCCAGCGTAGAATTTCTTACAGATTTAGACTGGTGGCCCGCGAGCTTCATCTCTTTCGTGAAGGAAACTAATGTCAGGTTACAATTTTAGAGTCACTTCCCTTGATGTGTCAATGGATATTTTTCCAACACACGGTTATGTGATTTTGATTCTGTAAGTGGGAAAGCGTGAAGAATTGTTGAATGTTTGACTGCATGTGAGTATATGATATGTGTGTGTTTGTTACTCTGCGGTGTAACTTTCAATCCAAACATTTATTCATAACCTTTGAATTCTACAAAATTATACACTACATCCACGTGATGATAATATTTCACTGCGTTCTAAAGAACAACGTGGATGGGTCCCATGAATACTGATAGGGGCGAAAAGTCAGTTGGAACATCCTGAGTACTTATCATATAATTACATAACTTAATTCTACATACTGCACCTCATGGAAATCAGAGAGAACGTCTTTCTTTCAAAGTTCTTGTATGCCATAGAATCAAGAAAGGAGGCTGGCTTTATTTACAATGGAATGGCTGAAGTTTGGACCTACGCCGAGAGAGTTTTTTCGGCACCAACCGCCTAGCGAAACTATACTGAACCACGCACACCCCTCAGCCGAGTGGTATGCGTGGCTCTGTATAGTCTCGCTATGCGGTTGGTGCCGAAGGAAACTCTCTCGGTGTAGGTGAAAACCCCTGCCATGCCATTGTAAATAATCCCGAGTACTGTTTGAAGGCTTAAGTACCCAGAAAATGAAGTCCCCCGCCACACCAAAAACAGTCTTTGTCTCGGTCGGCAGAAGTCGACGAGAGAACTATTCCGTTGACAAGTAAAGGGAAGTAACTCTAAATTTGTATCACTTAAGGCTCTGGAAAGCGAATGCATACCCCAAAAGTTAGAGTCTGGGCTTACCCCAGAGAACAAAAATTGAATTTCCACGCCAGTTGTAGAACCCTGAGTACTCTGTAATGGCTTATGTACCCAAAAAGTGAAGTTCCCACCCAACCAAAAATCTTTGTCTCCTTCGGCAGACGTTGGTTGGAGAACTGGCATTTTCAAAGACAACCGCACAGGCAATACAGACGTGGTTGATAATTTGTGATATGTGAGTCAGACGAATGTATGGTTCAAAAATATATTTAGCACCAACTTATGTTTGAGCATAAGCACCTTTGTCGGACTGCAGCCAACGCGTCTCACATTTCCATGCAGCTGAACGAGTGGATGTCATAAATGATACAGGCAATTCAACCAAATGCTATATTCGAGTCAAGTATGTTGGCCGATTGGTTGGGGTGTTTGACTTCTGAATGACAGGCATCGTCGTCACGGGTTTGGGTTGGAAACTGACATTTTTGTTTAATTTTTCTAGGACATGATTGTATCGTATCAAAACACTATAAGCCGAAGTACTTCTGCTGTCTAAACCATGATCTTGCATTAATTTGTGAACGAAACATGCTTCATAATATCCACATCGTACACGAATGTGTGTCAGATGATCCGACTTTTTGCCCCCTTCTTCGCTTAGACTCCCTAAACTGTGTTGGTCCAATGGCCGACCTGATAATATGCATTTATTTTAGCGTGATTGGAGGCACTGAACATGGTATATACGGTAAATAAAAACTACCGTTAAAAATACGGTAACACTGCTGTCAACGAGCGGATTGTACTTCAACCGTGAATTTCTCCTGAACATAATGGCTAGGATTTGTCGATAATAATCATCCAGTACAACACTACGGCAAAGTGCTTACCAGGGTTGATAAGTGAGTCAACGAGTTACTCGAGCAATCAATCAACTGTTAGATTCTTGCTCGTCTATTTACAAACAGAAAACTGCCCCACCCTTGAAACTCACCTATCCTACAGCCCATTCTTGTTTTCATTCAGTTTTACTCGCCATTTATCCCCGTACATTTCTATATAATGCCTAACCCTTTACCTAACATGAAAAGCAGACGACACTTGCAAACAAAATTCTTGAATAACTTATTTTTTAACATTTTTTTCTCAAAAACATAGGTTATGACCCCTCACTGGAACGAGCTCGACGAGCTCGTTCCAAAGAGGGGCCATAACCTATGTTTTTGAGACAAAAAATGAAAATATAATGAAAATAAAATGAAAATTAATTGGCGATTTTTGAGAATAGCGCTGGCCGGTTTTGAACGTTACGTTGGATAAAGTGTTAACTGTTTCGGTAGCCTCTATTCACTCTCAGCAACTAAAAACATGTCATGAGCAAAGAATACCTCTCGTTTTTGTGTCTTCGGCGTTACCCCCTCTGGGGACGTGACAACCGTTGCTTACTACCAGTTCCTCCTTCGACATTCGTTATCAACCGATTTTATCGACTGATGACGAATGACGATTAGGGAACCGGGAAAAAAGTAACAGTTGTCACGCCCGTACCCCCTCTGCACTTGCCATCTACTCGGCTCCTACATCTTTGGTGTCCAATGGCAATAACCCACAATCTGAACACGAGAATTATCAAAAAGGCTAGAGTGTTTGGTGGCAGACATATTTGAAAACCATACAGAAGGTGGTAATACAAATATATCCGATTATGAACTAAAATCATTCGCCATAACATTCCCCCTGCAGGTAACGATGTTTTGTGTGTAGCTAATTGTGGGCTAGATTTGGTATCCGTGTTGGGAAGGTTAATGAAAACTGGCAGCCCTATTAAATCTAGAAATATTGGAAAAAACACCCATTACCCCTGTGAATAAAACAGGCTGTCTTATCTGTTTTAAAAATTAATTGTGAAAACTATGGTACAAATAAAAGAAAAAAAGCAACGGATTGCAAAGCACCTTCTCCTCCCCCCCCCCCCCCCCTCCCCACCCCCTCCCCGATGAACCCTTGCATAATCGAAATCGAAATGACTAAACATTACTGAAATACAATAATTACGGAATTTCCAACAAGGGGAGATAACTATCAGTTATTGACAAATCACCATGGTCGTCACACTTTTCCAAGACAATATTGATATAAGGCAGCATACTAAATGTTATAAAAATCTGATGATTACATTTCAATTTATCACATAAACATCAAAAATAAATTAAAGTTAAACGGTAAACATTAAAAAAAAAATCAAGAACAACGGTGGCAACATGGGTAATAACTCACTCAAGAAATTACTTTGATTTTTTATCTTATCCATGATATTTTGGGGGCCCATAAGCTAAGATTTTGACGGAAACCGCCTCCTTTATTGTGTGCTTGTCAGAGAATAGCCCCGCCTTCGGGGAGCACAAGCACATGCGTTTAGTCATTTTAGGTAAAAGGTAATAGATTAAATTTTGGTTTTGTGAATCGTAAGCTTGAAAACATTTGATTAACCTTTTACCTAACATGAAAATCAGACGACACTTGCAAACAAAATTCTTGAATAACTAATTTTTATCATTTTTTGTCTCAAAACATAGGATATGACCCCTCATTGGAACGAGCTCGGCAAGCTCGTTCCAAAGAGCGGTCATAACCCGCGTTTTTTAGACAAAAAATTTTAAAAATAATAAAAATTAATTGGCGACTTTTATGAATACCGCTGGCCGGTTTTGGCCGTTACGTAGAGTAAAGGGTTAAAACAATAACAAGAACCAAATCTAATGTATAAAGTGAATATAAATTCTTCTGTAAACAAAACATCGATGTGAATACATTAACGGATACGAAATCTACAGTAAACAATAATATCATAACTGTACATAAAACATTTTCACACTGGAGATGTATTAATTAAATATATACAATTTACATTGGTTGGGGCTGAATAATTAGAAACATTGGTTACAGAAAATTCTGAATATTCAAAATCTTAATTCACTGGTGCCTGCGGTACAGTATCTGTGGTCCATTCTGTCAATAGATGTGAATAATTTGGGAATGATTCCAAGGTGACCGAAACAATGGAAGCATTATTCGTAGGCTTTTGACATCAGTTAATTATTTCAGCATTCACACATCAATAACCTATTCACTCTTTTGGTGAATAACGTTTCCATTGTTAACAAGGAATAACACAATTATAAATGGGATTTATTATTATTAAACACCGTTTAACTTCTCCAGGGGTGTCGAGGCGATGACTGGTTTAGTTGGGGTGTAAACCCGAGTTGTCCCGACAGTGATATCTCAAGTCCTCAGTGATAAAATATTCCAACAATATCATCATGTCTTCGACGAACACATACCTTGATGGTCGAGCTGGAATATAAGGCAGTCGGGATTACAGCTAAAATCCCAGAGTTCTTGGAAATGTATTTGTGGATGAATACCTGTTGTGGCCCAAGCCATCAAGCCACCAGTCTAATTCTGCAAGAAATGTGATGCTCTTATGGCCTGAAACCAGTCTAGCCATCAAATAGGTCATCGCCTATGTTTAGATTCACTCATCTGGAATATTTCAGTTGGTCGGAAAAGCGAACCTATGGTTCGCTTTTCCGATCAACTGATATGTTCCGGACGATTGAATCTGAAAATTTTCGTAAAAATTCATTTTTTCTGTTTCAAACCCAGAAATGTTGCTCAATCGAGAATTTATTTGAGCGCATTTTCATGATATTACAATCAGAAATTTAGACTCACAATAACTGTAGTTTTATGAATGCGCAGCGTAGTTTCACATATTATGTTAATATCTTGATATTTTCGAGGGTAATTAAGTGCCATTTGACTGGAATATCTATAACTGGGGCAGGACAGGATACCTTATATTTTTGTAAGTAAAAACGGTCGTCTGCGCGCAAATTTCCGCAAAAGTGGGTACACAAAGAACCCATAACTGCGTCGAATACCGAACAGAATTAGTCTGGTGTTCTGAGAGCTTGACTGTGGTCGTGACGCATGAGTTCCTAAAGTTCTTTTTCATCTGTCATGTATCTTACTCCAATTTGATTATGTTGGCCGTCAACAGCCCGAACTGGGTACCATATACTTCCATTTGTCTGTTTATTTATTATTATTAATTTATTACTATTATTTACTGATGTTTAAGGTCACATATTCTGCACAATGTCTAATCGTGACTGCAACATGGATAAAAAAGTCATCTTTAGTCAATCCATTATTCCCATGTTGCCTGCTTTAGAGGACTTCCACCCCAGGCAATGGTGACAGGTAGGGCTCCACGGTATATCGATAAACCGATATATACTAGTATTCAAACTAATATTGATTGAATACCGGTGTAATTACAAAAATATCGGTTTATCGTCATTATTTATTTACCCACAGTTTAATTTTCAAGATGACTTGAGTTTTTTAACTGTTGCCCCGAATGGATAATATTGTCCCTTTACCCAAGGAATCGTCTGCATGCGCCCACGTAATACACAAATTCCCCAGTTGAAAAAAATAATTTCCAAAACTTTCGACAAAACTATATCATGTGACCCCTCATTGGAACGAGCTCGTTCCAATGAGGGATCACATGATATTGATTTGTAAAAGTTTTGGAGGAAAATCTGATAAACTGATTTTTAAAATAATAAATTTTGATATCGTCTGCGTTGGGTAAATGTTTTTCGAACCCCGTCATCAAGGTATGCTGAATCGTTCCGACTGTGATGCCTCAAGTCTCGATTGAGTGAACTGTGTTCATATATCTGAGCAGTTTTCGATATACCGGTATACCGCGGTATGTTTTTGAATACCGATACCGGTATTCAGTTTTGGATATCGTGCAGCCCTAGTGACAGGGTCCCTAATTTACCAGTAACAGAGCTTGTTTACCACAGTCAACAGGCATTGCTTCACTTCTTGGGGTTCCACATGGATCTCAATTTGTATGAGTGACAGTGTATGCGATAAAAGCCCAAGCAGTATTATGGGAATATGGGATGGAAGAATGAAGGATATGTGATTTTGGGGGTGACACATGTGTTAGTATGCGTATCGGGGAAATTGGGAAGAAAGGGATATAGGATATCATTAAACAGTTCGTTTCCGTGTTTCGCGAAGAGAGAGAGAAGAGGTGTGGCGATGATATTTGGGAGCACGGGGGTAATAAGTACCTTCTCACATAAGAACCGCGACAAATCAGCGGCTGGCAGTAGTGTTATTATTATTATCAAACTTAGACTCATAAGAAAGTACTGATTGCCAGTAAGAGCTAATCGATATCCAGGGCTCCAATCCAGACGAATATTGCCCGTCTGAAAAAAGTATTGGAGGTAGGGTGTATGGCCCTTCCCTCACTCCACACCCATTATTTACGGACAAGAACTCCTCTCAGGTAGGGATAAGTTTTCATAGATTAGTCCCTACATAAACACAACTTCATGTACACAAATGAACCGATGCGGCTAACTTTGATCGACTTTGACCTTCCATCTTTCGAAATACATTGCCTGTTCGCTATCAGTTTATACAACGAAGAAATATTTCGAAGAGACTTGGAGCCTCTAGCCATTGATTCACCATCTAATATTCTTGACCTTCACTTATATCACACATTTTCCTATTATATAATTTTAAGTATCACTTAAGAATCAGGAAAACAATGAGATGTGGGGAGAACGTGGTTCGACAACAGCTTTATTTAGCAGAACGACACATTTCTGTTTTGTAAAATATAATTTTCCAGCGAGAGAGACCAAAAAGGCTCAAAAGGCTGATCAGCTGAGACGGCAGTAGATATGTTACTTTGAACAATTCTTAGATACTTGGCTGAAAAATATATGTGCAGAATGTGGTCAACAAAATTTCCATTTTAGCAAAATACAAATATCAGATGAGATTGGAATGATAACTTTTGTATTTTCTTAACCCTTTGAACCCTAGCGGCCGTTTTTTTCCGGCCAGCAACATGATACGTTATAACGTCATTAAATAGGATGATTGTTCAGTAAATGTGTTGGGTAGACCAATCAATATTTTCAACGTGCAGCCCTGAGGCTGCACGTTGAAAATATTGATTGGTCTACCCCAAATAATGAATATGGACTTTTCTAATTGCTGCCATTGAACTGGCATGGAAGATACTACTAGAGTTCAAAGGGTTAATTCAGTGCATTGTATTCTGCTGTCTAATGACATAGACATAGATCAGGCAATGTAATACAAAACAACAAACAAATCTGATGAGTATTCTCCGAACAAAGAATTGTTCACGAAAACCAGTTTATCACATGATCACCACCAAATAGCTCATTACGGAATATATCCTTCAAAACTACGGGAATGGCTTCAGAAGTCAACGTCGACGACGTGAGGGTGTATGTACGTTGGTTTCGGAAGTACAATTGAATTAATCTATTCTTATATCTCATTACCCGTTTAGCTATTACAAACAGCAGACGACAATTGCAAAAAAACAGCATTTCCTGAATAACTAAACATTTTCATTTTTCGCCTCGGAAAGAGAGCTCTTTGCCCCTTATATGAAACGAGCTCGACGAGCTCGTTCCAATGAGAGATCATAAGCTATGTTTTTAAAGCAAATTTTGAAGAAGAAAAAAAATTTGTTTTGCGTTTTTTTGTGAATAGCGATGACCAGTTTAGTCGTTACGTTGGTTAAAGGGTTAAAATACACATTATGTGATAAAAAGACTCAAATTCGTCACGATTTGACATAAAATATTTCTGAACCTCGTTCACTAAAATCTATCTGAGCCTCGGTAAACCTCGGCTCAGGTCGATTTTATTGAACTCGGCACAGAAATTTCATATGAAATGGCGACTCGTTGTAGATATTCTCTATGTCATTGGTTGTTACCAACTGAATGAACTGATGATCACAATTATTGGTGAATTACATAGCGGCTGCCTCGGAACAGCCCTAACGTTTTTTGATAAGATGTTGGAGAAATATATAAAGTTGAACGAAAACGAGACCCATTTTGAAATGAGCTTAACATTTATGTTTCAGAAAGGAAATCAAAAGGAGTGTTCTGCCACAGAAAAAGGGACATCAAAGTGGTTTCATGCCGTTTTGTGAAAAATGAATTATTACCACAAATAAAAGGTATATTGCATTGTAACAAGATGTCGCTTAGTGCCGCTCGCCAGTGGGGAGATAATAACTTTTTTATGTGGCTCCTCAATATCGCTATAGTCTGACTCGCCTGAAAACGAGAGTCTCAACAGTTCGAAAGCCACATTAAGCCTGTCTTAAACGTAGCTCACGCAACGTCAGGGACGTGCGAAGATTTTCGAAGAGACAATTTTACGAACGTGAAATAATAAAAACTCGAGTACCTTTGTTCTGAACCCTTTGGACAAACATTCCACGATGTCGTTTTTTTACATTTTAGGTGTCGTATTCGAGGTTTAAATATCCTCTATCATGTAATAAACAAATCATTACAACAGTCAGTCAGTGCCGGCTGTCATCTTCTGGACAAAACCTGATAAAAAACGACGTCTTGTTCCACCTGCCAGGGGCCAATACTATGAAAATTCTACAATTCTATTTTCTTGAATTGTATTTTCTAACTATGACTTTAAATGGGTTAAAATAAACCATCAGCATCTTCAAAGATCTGGCAATTTGCCAGTTGGCAAATTGCCATATCTTTTTAAATGCTAATGTTTCGTTTTAGTCAGTTATATTGATAGGCCGAAAGTACAATTCGAGAAAATACAATTGTAAAAGCTTTATAGTATTGGCTCCTGGTCCCGTAAACTCGACGAAGTATGACAAACTGCTCAGCTGACTGCTGTAATAATCTACACTTAATCCACGATGAAACGAAAAGGTTAGAACTATTTCTCCACACCCACCGATTCGATAAATATCCACATATATTCCGTTGTTGCTTTGGGTGAGGTCGCGCAACATTTTTGTTCTTGTAATGCCTCTCAGATTTAGGATTTAAATTAAATCCACTTGTAAAGTATATAACAAAAAGGATACCTGGAGTATTTTACAGTGGATATCAGAAATACCCCATTCGTAGTTACGAGGAAACTGAACAGTTTCGTTATTCGTACCCACTAAGGAGATGATTCGGGTGTTTACTCCAAATAAAACGTGCACATCTCCTTTATGTTTACTCGGCAATAGTTTTGCATGCTTTCAGACAGTCCTTCTATCGATAATAAAAGTAGGAAAGTAACAATCGCGATACTATCGCAACAATAATCATATCAAAGGTGGCTTGAGTGATCTGTTAGCATGTTCAGTGGTAAAATGTTGGAGATAACGTAATTAATGGGCCCACTGATGTCTTTTCTAAAATGATTTTTTGTTTGTTTATTGAGTTCTCACTTTTAAATATGGATACACACATATTGGTTTGCCAAACATATAAGCTGTCTCACGTTGAATCTTGTGGTTGTCCAGTAATCCAGGATTATGATATTCGTTTTCTTCGAAAATTTTCTATTTTTTCCGAGATTCTACTAGTAGAAATTACCCTACCCTTGTTTAAGTGTAGAATATAAGCCTTTCTATTCTGTTCTCTTCGTTTAGATTTTAATATTTTATTTATGGGCACCGGAAGCATCCCAGGGCAAGGAGGGCAGAGGTATCAGAGAGGGAACTCGACTCTGAGTATAGGTTAACCCTTTACCTAACATGAAAAGCAGACGACACTTGCAAAAAAAATTCTTGAATAACTAATTTCTTTCATTTTTGTCTCAAAAACTTGGGTCATGACCCTCATTGGAACGAGCTCGACGAGCTCGTTTCAAAGAGGGGTCATGACCTATGTTTTTGAGACAAAAAATGAAAAAATAATGAAAATAAATTAGCGATTTTTGTGAATAGCTTGGCCGTTACGTTGGATAAAGGGTTGAGAGCAGGAGTATACAAGATATCATAAATTGTAATGTGACACTCAGTAGTAATGGTATTATATTTTATATCGTCCACTGAGTGCTACAAGGCGCCATCTGCAATGCTATTGTATTACAGGTGGCGCCTTGCTGCACACAATGGACGGTGTAAAGCTTTAGAACTCACCCCGCCGATTGTATAGCTTCTTTGTTTAATGATTATCGACCAGCCTCCATCATTATACCTGATACCCCCTCCCCATAGGCGCACGTAAAGTATGTTAGACACAAATACTAGTTTCTCAATTACACTTCCCGGAAAGGAAAGTCTTTTCCACTAGTGTACTTCTGGTGAAAGGGGTCTCGCACTGTCTCCTAGCCGCAGGTTAATGAGGGCAGCTGCCCCCTGCCCCCTCCCCTTCTGGCGCTCTTGATCTTGTTTGCATTTATTACGTAAATTAGTAAATTACACCCTAGAAATAAAAGCGCAATTTACTACCAGAACTTTGTCTCAGCTTTCTTCAAAGCGCCTTCAGCATTGGAAGTCATAAATCACAACCACTCTGTCTCCTTCAGCAACAGCTACAGATAATTAATTTACTTGACACACCGATTAATAAGACGCATGCCATGACGCCTCATTTGCAATAATGGGTTCAGAGTTATCTCCCCATCGAATTGATTTCTGGACTTCGAAACGTCCCCTTTCCCGTTCCCATTGTCATACATAATCTTCACAAATTTGGTTAACCGAGTCACTAAATTCGGTTAAACCTCGCCTCGAAAGAATTTGTTGACGCAGTACCTATTTGGAGTTCCGTATTGTGCCTCGAAGAAATTTGACGAGATTTGAGATCATTTATATCACATAAACACCTTGCTGAAGAGAGAACGGCATTGCAATCGGAATGTTCTGGAAAAGTGGAACAATTTATTTATTAATTTATTTTCGATTTTTTAAGTTATTTTTATTTATTTATTTATTTATTTATTGAGCCCAAGGTCTCTTTCAGCATTTATCGCTCCATCATAACCACAGCACAAGTATATTGTCAAGTTTAGCCAATCGATTATACCGATCCTGCTCACCATATATGACTTCCACCCCCAATCTCCACACAACGGTTTCTCCCTTGCAGCGGATATCCGCTGCAAGGGAGAAACCGTTGTGTGGAGATTGTTCCACCCCAGGCGATGACTGCCTGGACTTATTTTTCAGAAACACAACAAAACTTGTTTACCAGGGGAAACAAATATTACTCAACTACCCTGGGTATCCACGGGGAGGTAATTATGCAATAAAGGGGCGTTTTATTATTTCCATGGCATTTCGTGAACCCTTTGGTTGATGTGAACTTGCACATAATGGAAGATTGTTCAACCGTATATGGTAATGTTGAATATAGATATAGTGTGTAACAATGGAATGCTAATATCATACTGGATAAAGTATACATTGCTTGTGATTCGGTGCATACAGTACTGTGGTCTCGACAAAAGTGGGCAGAGAATTTCGACCTCATGACGATCCAGTCACGAACCGGTCGAAATTCTCTGTCCACTTCCCTTCCCGAAATACTGTAATAAATACGTAAAAATTCATATGAGATGCTGTTTTGTGTGTGGCGACCAAACCACGATCTGATCGATGAAGACACCATTTTGAGATCACAGTACTGTATATATAGCTGGGCGTCTCAAGGTTATTCACTATGTCCTGTATCATTGCATTTATAATTTTCGAATACTACAATGTTTTCTCCTTTCGAATGTCCACGTAAGTGCTGCCGTCTCTAATTGAACAGTCATATTCTATTCCGTTTAGCGGGTCACCCCAGTGACTGTGGTTTGATTCCCTTTGTGGGTATATCTTTCCTTGTATGATGCACTTCATGGATACGCCGTGGTCAAACTAAAACAAAATAGAATGTAAACTGTGAGATGGCATCTCCTTTTTTGAAGTAAATGCTTCGTACTATAGGTCAACAAGCAGATAAAACAATATTTATTTTCATTTCGTACGACAGTACCAACACGGTAAAACTCCATAATTCATGGCATCATGCAACCTAAAACGGGTGGCGGATTGTTAGTGAACACAAATTCATTAACGGCCCGTTCTCCGCCGATTACATGTAAGTGGAAGGCAGTAATAGCATGATTTTGTCGAGCATCCCGGTTTATTCATGACCCAAGAGTAAAGAATATCAGCCCCCAACTTCGTCTCGGGCCGGCAATAAGCCCGGGCAATTATTCATTCCTCTTGGGCTGTTGATAAACCATAATGCTCTCCAAAACTCAAGTATTAGGCAATTCATTTAGAGTAATATTCCATTTCAAATACTTGATTTCCTTCTACATAAGGCGCATATTCATACAATACACAGGTGTTTAAACAGTACAATAAAACATTCTAAAAAGATAATAAAGAGTCCTTTGAAATAAAACAAAAAAAAAATGATTTAACCTTTAATTTGAAAATAGCAACCGAAGTAGGTTTTTAACACGGTAGTTTGTCCCACAGTGTAGGAGCGCCTATTGAGAAAACACTATCATCTGCCTGCCACTCGTTTGTCTCAAACTAAATGCTCTGGATGGGGGACATGGGGCGCTCTAGAATGGTGACAATGTTCAAGTAGTTCCAACAAATAATCTGGTGTGAATCCAGTGATGCATTTATGGACTAAGAGAAGAACTTTGGTATCGATTCGTTGTTTGAACGGGGCGAGAGTGATCAGAATGACATTAATATGACATCACTTTTCAGTTCCAGTGATGACACGGGCAGCGGAATTTTGAACTCATCCGAGCAGGTCAACCGTATGTTACTCGACACAATAGCGTGAAAACCCACAGCAATCGAGACTGGTTCCATTGGATAAGGACTGAAACATACGCCGCCATATCACCGTCATTCATTGAACAAACCATTGATTTAGTAGTTTTAATAATACTTGTTCGTAGCACCACTTTCCATGATTTTTTTTCTTTGTCCAACTTGAGGAACAACTTTCCATAACATATGGAATGCGGAGCTATGCTGTATATGTGAAATGTATTGCCAGTTTTCAGAAAATCACCCGAGACAGCCTATGCAGTGGGTCAGTATAGGGCTGCACGATATTCAAAACTGAATACCGGTATCGGTATTCAAAACAATACCGCGGTATACCGGTATATCGAAAACTGTTCAGATATATGAACACAAGTACCACAATCGAGACTCGAGGCATCACAGTCGTAACGAATTGGCGTGCCTTGATGATTCGGTTCGAAAAACCTTTACCCAACGCAGACGATATCAAAATTTATTATTTTCAAAATTAGTTTACCAGATTTTCCCCAAAGATTTCAACAAAACTATATCATGTGACCCTCATTGGAACGAGCTCAACGAGCTCGTTCCAATGAGGGGTCACATGATATAGTTTTGCTGAAATTTTTGAAAATAATTTTTTCAACTGCTGAATTTTGTATATTACGAGCCGACGATTCCTTGGATAAAGGGATAATATTATTCATTTGGGGCTACAGTAAAAAAAACCTCAAGACATCTTGAAAATTAAATTGTGAGTAAATAAATGATGACGATAAACCGATAATTTTGTAATTACACCGGTATTCAATCGATATTGGTTTGAATATCGGTATATATCGGTTTATCGATATACCGTGCAGCCCTAGGTCAGTACAATTTAGAGTAGAATGAAGACACTGTTCGACCGTTCACACTTCCCCTTAGAAATATGACTTCCAAGTTATCAATAAAGTTTTATTGGTTTTACTGTTATCGAGGGAATTTCTGGAAACGAATAAGACCAGAAAAATAATTTTGTCATCACTATTTATTAGATAGGATTTTCTTTCCCAGAATTGCCTATCGTCAAGCTCGGTCGATATGACTTCAAACTCTGCTGATATGACGCCGACCTCGGCAATATGAAACAAGCCAGAGTTGTTCCCTTTGGTGCGTCGTTACTAGTAGCAACAAAATTGTTTACATCGAAATCATATTAACCGTTACTTGTCGAACACAATCTGGGAAAATGGTGCTGATATGACGCCGACCTCGGCAATATGAAACAAGCCAGAGTTTTTCCCTTGGTGCGTCGTTACTAGAAGCAACAAAATTGTTTACATCGAAATCATATTAACCGTTACTTGTCGAACACAATCAGGTAAAATGGTGTTACCGTACATAAGGGAGGGGGGGGGGGGGCAGTTGCGTTGCGGTAACCGGTTCTCGTCAGAACACCATAGCTAAGCAACGTCGAGCCCGGTTAGTCCTTGGATGGGTGACGAGTGATCGATCCGGACTCCCGCGTTGTGTCCTTGAGCAAGGCACTTAACCCCAATTGTCCACATGGGGGCACGATGACGTCGTGTACTAAGGTGTACTGCACGTCAATGGTACGCATGTCTTCAACCAATATAACCCTGCCTGTGCTGCAGTGCGGAGTTACGATGCTGGAGAGCTGGCAGCTGCTCGTCGTTGCTCGGTGGTTCTCTCCGGGTACTCCGGCTTCCTCCACCCGTAAAACTGTCACCGACACGATATGACCTTGGTTGTTAAAGTGTTTTCAAACCTTAATAAATAAATAAACACCGTGCATAAGGTAGTGGCTTGAAGCGGAGTATTGGAATGACGAGAAATTCATGACGGCATTGAGTCAGGATTGGGCGGATGAAGAGAAGAAAGAAGAGAGTTGTCCATCGCAAACTAAGATTCAGGGTCATAAGCGGACATTCATCGAAGTGGGAGAAGAGGTAGTTAAGCTATTCGAACGTCACGGCTTCCCCAGTGAGGAAGCCGAGACGTTCGGATAATTGAGCTAAGAGACGAAGAAACTTCCGACTTTGTGAAAAGAAACACTGTCAGAAAACTAACAGATCTGAGAACAATTTGTAATTATTTGTTTTAGTTTAACCCTTTACCTAACGTAACGGCCAAAACCGGCCAGCGCTATTCTCAAAAATCGACAATTAATTTTCATTATTTTTTTCATTTTTTGTCTCAAAAACATAGGTTATGACCCCTCGTTGGAACGAGATCGTCGAGCTCGTTCCAACGAGGGGTCATAACCTATGTTTTTGAGACAAAAAATGAAAAAAATTAGTTATTCAAGAATTATTTTTGCAAGTGTCGTCTGCTTTTCAGGTTAGGTAAAAGGTTAATAAATATTATGTGGTACATAATGGAAGTGGGAGTGACTGACGATGCAACAGAATAATTTCAACAAAAACTTTTTTCTTTTTACTTTTATTTTGATTTGAATTTCACAAGCAAATTTAATACACCCACACTCTTTTGTGTAGACCGTATCATCTGTAGCATGTTTTGTTGTTTCACCAAACATTGTTTTTAACCCTTTACCTAACGTAACGGTCAAAACCTGCCAGCGCTATTCTCAAAAATCGCCAATTACTTTTCATTATTTTTTCTAATGAAAAAAATTAGTTATTCAGGAATTTTTTTTGTAAGTGTCGTCTGCTTTTCATGTTAGGTAAAAGATTAAACGTGTACTCTCGATGCGTTCTCAGTCCACATAATTGGTGCAGTATGACCACTTTGAGAATTTAATTTCAACTAAAACTTTAAAGTTTGCTGATGCCAAATGGTATACCATACATAGTGGCAATTGGTAGCACAGGAGGCAGTTTTCTCAGTTAGGTTAACATTTTCAAAGGTAATGCATTGTTCATGAAAGCTTTGAAAGTCAGGATGTTTCAAATAAAACACAAAATCAATAGTTCCGCAGGCGACAAAGTACAGAAGAAAGGCATCGACCGACCATATTTAATTTTTAATGGCGACTGAGCTTCGACATTCACTCCTGGAATGGTCTCAGCAATTCAAAATAACAAAGAAGAAACACTGGAAAATCTCTTTGTGGTTATCTCTAGTTTTACTATTTTTATTGATGTATTTTCAGTTTCATCAGAGAATAACTGTACCTAATATGAATTAGATAAACCTCTAAAATAAAGCGAATTACAGAAAGTGAAAGTGATATCTTAACCCTTTACCCAACGTAACGACCAAAACCAGTCAGCAATATTCACAAAAATCGCAAATTAATTTTCATTATTTTTTTCATTTTTGTCTCAAAAACATAGGTTATGACCCCTCTTTTGAACGTGCTCGTCGAACTCGTTCCAAAGAGGGGTCATAACCTATGTTTTTGAGACAAAATGAAAAAAATTAGTTATTCAAGAATTTGTTTGCAAGTGTCGTCTGCTTTTCATGTCAGGTAAAGGGTTAAAGGCTCATCCATATCAGTATATTACACGAAAATCCAGTGAAATATACCGTGAGTCTATAGAGTCATCCCCCTAGTATACCATATTCCTTATGTTATTAACTGCACAGATGTTTGTTTCCTGGGCTAAAACAGATCGAAACTGATACAGACAGTCACTGTTATACTGCATGCGCGGCCCCGTTCTATGGAACGTACACATAGAATGCGCTATCTAGATTATAGTACTATGCCAAACCTCTATCATTTGAGACCCACATATGATCCACCTCCTGATAAAAAGGTAATGGCCCATATGCCAGTATCGCGGATTTCTAAACAGCAATCGTCCCCACGAATTTCCTTCTACGGCTTTCAAAGAACCCCCGTTGTCGATCACTCGACTGGAATACACCCCAAATTTATGCCAACCCATCGCATTGACATCACATAATGTTCTAGAAATGCACGATGGTGGCCTCAGTCATCCGTATGATACGTCGAAAACTCGTATACAAAGTATGCTGCGAATTCGCACGTACATCATTCGTCACCTTAGCTTTGATGTGACACGACTTCTCAAGACAGTCCAAGTGAAATCCTTCGTGTATTGCGGTTAACGTCTTTTTCGACATACAACCCGGAGTTCAACCCTGGGTCCTTTTAATCAGGTACGTAAAAAACACCATACGCTCTAATCCACCACAGCCTCATATTCCATGTTCCTATAGACATTAAAAATTCGGTCTAGGTTCAATATCATTGCTGGCTTACAGACTCCATTGGCACGAGTTAACCTACGTGTTCCAGCCAGGGGTGGCGCCGGGGATTTCTCGACAGGGGGGCTGACCTCACCGACGGGGGGGGGGGGGGGGGGGTGCTATATTATTTGACCTCCCAAACGAAGGAAAATGAGTGAAAGATTGACGATAACCGATGATTAGGTATGGAAGTAATGGAACGCCAGTTGGATAACAACTGCCATAATGCCTTACAAAGAAGAACCATGTACCTCGAGATATCTACATTCGATTGTCGGAGATTTCTCGGGAAGTCGGGTTTACGAGACTCTCCGACGGACTGACTAAATCTCCGACGGGGGGGGGGGGACTATGGCCCCCTCCCCTTCCCGACCCCCCCCCCCCTCCCTGGCGCCACCAAAGTTTCCAGCGAGAGGTTCTCCGATTTATTATAAAATATGAAACAAATGGAATAGTTGTCCGTTTTACATAAAATGTAGGGCAGATTTGGTCTATTTGTTTGACAAACAAATGAGAAAATCTATGGACCCAGGGGAAACAAATTGTATCCCATCGCAATTAGCAGTATTTCAACGTATTTGAGGAGATTTTCTATTTTACCGGTCAGCATTTAATGAACTATGATACAATTAATAAAAATCTATTCGAGTGTATACCATAAAGAGACATAATTAAACGTTTGGGAATTTGAGAAAACATGTTCATTAATTTATACAAAAGGTATACATAGTTTCATTAATGAAATTTCTGGAGTACAATATAGATTAACAACACAGCGTTGATTTCTGTGTTGAGGTGATACTATTCAGTCATTTCACATATCAATAGCCGACTCCCAAAATACACGTTTTTATCCGCTCAAAAACTCGTATCACCATTTTATCCAAGCTTTCAAGCCAGCAGCCAAATTTCGTAAGGAATTCGTCGCCTTTATGACCCGGAACCAGTCTAGACGTTAAATAGTCCATCGCGTATGTTTTAGATTCGATCATCGCTTTTCCGACCAACTGAAATATTCCAAAGGAGTGAATCTAAAGGTACCGAAACATTCATTTTCTTTGAATGAACGCAATAAATGTTTCTCAAAAGAAAACTGCTTTGACTTAATCTTCAATTACATTACAACTGTTAGACATGTTTGTAAACTAAAGACTTATTAACCATTTCACTGACATGAAAGCAGACGAACTTGTAAACAAAATTATTGAATGACTATTTTTTTGCCTCAAATACATAGCTTATGACACCTCGTTGGAACGAGCTCAATGAGCTCGTTCCAATGAGGGGTCATAAGCTATGCTTTTGTGGCAAAAATAAAAAAATTAAAAAAATGGAATGGAATTTTTTGTGAATAACGCTGGCTGGTTTTGATCGTTGCGTTGGGAAAAGTGTTAATGAAGACTCACCACGGCTGTCGTTTTATGATTACACCGCGTAGTTCCACCAGTTATATTAATATCTTGATGTTTTCAAGGCAAAATAAATATTTCTTGTTTGCACATCTATAACTAAATCACGAAATAATATCTGTATATATTTTTGAGTATAGGGACAGCACATTAAATAAAGTGTATGTGTGTAAACAAACATCACATCACAGCATCAGATACCTTACGAAATTAGACTGGTGGTCTGAGAGATTGTTTGTTTTTCATGGTCATGACCTAGGACAGGCAGAAATGTAACCATTTACCCAACCAGTCGGCCTCATCCGCCCGCGTAATATGCAAATTCAGCAGCTGAAAAAATATTATTTTTCAAAAGATTTCGACAAAACCATATCATGTGACCACTCTTTGGAACGAGCTCGTCGAGCTCGTTCCAATGGGGAGTCACATGATATGGTTTCGCTGAAATTTTTTGAAGAATTTTAAAAACTGATATTCAAAATAATACATTTTGATACCGTCTGCGTTGGGTAAAGAGTTAAACAGAGTAGTCGACATATTCACATACATGTGTTGAAATAAATTAATTCTCAAGGAGTTGAACAGAAAGTATATATATATTTTCAAAACAAATGACTGTTATGTTTTAATTCGTTATAAAATGATGGCATGGTATGATTTTGGTAACTGACTAAAAAGTAGTTCGCAGTGACCCATCAGTGAGGAATTTAATAGCCAACATCCCACGCTTGATTTCTTAACTTAATAGACAAAAACCTCAAAGCAGTTCTTAAAGATGTGACTAATAAATTTTAACATA
Source organism: Pictodentalium vernedei (assembly GCA_031216915.1). Lineage (NCBI taxonomy): Eukaryota > Metazoa > Mollusca > Scaphopoda > Dentaliida > Dentaliidae > Pictodentalium > Pictodentalium vernedei. The sequence continues at coordinate 170,695,187 of CM062290.1, read as the reverse complement.
TAGAAATCTGAAGTCGAGTCTATTCGCACGTGATGTAATACGGCAGGTATTCTGGCACTGGGGTTCCAGATAATAGAGAGCATAGCGAGTGCTAAAGTTTTAGCACTTATTTCTAATGAAGTGTCGTCTGCCCGAACAGAGGGACAACACTTGCTTAGATCAAGCTGAGAATTCAAAGATCACTGGCCATTCCAATATAATGCTCCTTGCTAGGAGATTTAGAACCAACGAGACTACCGAGTCATCCATGAACTGTAGGTTTCCATATTTGCATCCGCCGGGTACATGGCTGAGAACCCAGTCACTCTGTGAGTTCTGCAAATTACAAATGTTGGTCCAATATATATTTTGTTTCATTCCATTTGCGCACTGCATATTCTTTTAGTTCTCGTTCTCTTATTGTAGTCACAGAATTGCCACATTCTCTATTTCGGTTTCATGCCGTTATGAGGTCAATCAGGTAACAAGTACTTTCTTCAAGTATAGGCGAGGCCATGCACGCACAGATTTCAATTAATCTCTGACTGAGATTAAATATGTAACCTGATCGATATGATATGTGGGGGTGTTGAAATGAAAGTACGTGGATTTTATTCCTTCAGTTTGGTGAATAAATGATCATTTCAACACAGTAAGTTTACTGTGTTTGGGCTGCACGATATTCAAAACTGAATACCGGTATCGGTATTCAAAAAAATACCGCGGTATACCGGTATATCGAAAACTGTTCAGATATATAAACACAAGTACCACAATCGAGACTCGAGGCATCACAGTCGGAACGAATTAGCATGCCTTGATGATGCGGTTCGAAAAACCTTTACCCAACGCAGACGATATCAAAATTTATTATTTTCAAAATTAGTTTATCATATTTTCCCCAAAGATTTCAACAAAACTATATCATGTGACCCAAATTATTTTTTCAACTGCTGAATTTGAATATTACGAGGGCACAAGCAGACGATTCCTTGGATAAAGGGATAATATTATTCATTAGGGGCAACAGTTAAAAAACTCAAGACATCTTGAAAATTAAATTGTGGGTAAATAAATAATGACGATAAACCGATATTTTTGTAATTACACCTGTATTCAATCGATATTGGTTTGAAAACCGGTATATATCGGTTTATCGATACACCGTGCAACCCTATACTGTGTACTAAACTATGAAGATTAAAATTTAGTTCGGTTGGGCTGTAGGTTGTAAAGTGGGTCATGTTGCGGGAACTGTAAAATACCACGAATACCGGTGTGGGTAAAATAAAACCCGTTTTTGTAACCGGGTTTTTGTTCAAAGGCAGATAATAAAAGCAAAAAACAAACAATTTAACGTTGTCTTGGAGACTTGCTAAGAAAATAACAGCCACATTACCGTTATGTTTCGATATTCTTTGGTTTAAATAGCTGGCCTGGTGATTAGATTAAATAATGAAGCGTGAAATGGCGTGAAACGTTGCTTCTGGTGTTTCAACAGTTTATTTCAATTGGTAATTATCCGACAAGTGATTTTATAGGTGGACGGGCGAGTTGTTCCCACCCCCGCCAACCCAGACCAACTTTGAGCATGTCACTCTCATTGTTCATCTTATGTTGGAACGGGCGATTAATAGAACGATATCCCATTATTCAAGAAGATGGAACGTGTTACACAGGGGCGTCATGTTAGGGAAAATCTGGGGGTGGGGGGGGGGCGGATCGGTAAGACCATCTAAGCGGAGCGCGACCATCGGTTGGCGTGCCCCAAAATTTCGGCTAAAAATGTCTCCCAGATTGCCGGAAATGGCACTTCCCAAGCCTTCACCGAAAATATTTGCCCCCCACCCCACCCCACCCCCACCCCCGTACACCGTTGGCATGACGCCACTGGTATTACACGCCACTGCAAGTCAACCGGCTAGCTTTTTACTTCGTTCCAGACCATCATCATTGACTCTAAGCCGACTGGACAAAAGCTGAGCGCGTCCCTCAAGAAACATTCTTGATCGAACAGTTATGACTTCCAAAACTCTCGGTCTTAACAGAACTTCAAAGAATTCGTGATGTCTTGAGTTTTAAATTTCGAGTTACGGTACATATGATTCTAATACAATTACTATAAATCTCGAAATTTGATTGGTTAATCAATACAATTTGCGACAGTAAAATCAGCGTAACCTGTCGCAAATTTTATGTTGTCGAAAACTATTTTAGGAAGTCAAGATGTATTCGTGGGCGTTCTATTTTCGTTCCATTTGGAGTCATTGACTTCCGTATCCAATGTAAACAAACGATGTGAACGCGTTGACTTGCTGTAAAAAACGTTCTCTATCTTTCTTGTAATTAAATGTATTTAATACGGATGAAGTTGGAAAGTTTAATATTAATGTGGAATAGGGGTTTGGCAGAGACTGCTGAGTAATGGAATGAGTGTTAAAAAACTGATTTCGACGGTCTTAACGGAAACCGTGTGGAAGCAGTGAGCGATATGAAAATATTATAATCTATAAATAGCCATTTTTCGTACGATGAAGAATTTATGGACGCTATGTGCGAAATAGAAAACCAAAATTCCGACAACTGGCAATAATAATTTTAATTGTTCAAGGCCAAATATTTCTGACAGATCCGCTAGCGATGTTATAACATCAACTTCAAGTGCAAGCGGTCCTTTCGTTTTCTAATTTGTTACCTGCGTTCGTGGCACCACATCACATGTACAGCTACACTACAGAAACGCATTCACCACTGCTCAAGAGAGGTGAACTATTCGTTCTGTAACAATTATGTCAATAGCAGTAGCCCAATTCCACAAGACATCACTTCCCAGAAACAGTTTGAAATGAACAACTGTTCTATAACCATAAGTAATTATAAACAAGGGCTTCCAATCAAAGATATCAATTTTTTTAACTTTAATGGGAAATCCTCGAGTGATAAATGTTGTCAGTACAAATATAGATATATTTTGTTATTGGTGATAAAATGACTAAAACGTTTGGAATTATTTGTATTGTGGCAGCGTAAAATATATTTCGTGATTTGGTTCGGAACTCCCAAATGACGTCACGAAGACTGTATTTTTAGTTTTAAATTGTTGGCAATGTTGTCTTCAACAAGGCGTTGTTTTACAGTTGGGAGATCAAATCTATCTCCGTTTTCAGCCGAATTATATTAGAATGGGGATAACTATGTTGTATTTGATTGTTTGGGGCCGTAAACGATGGTTTTACTGTCGCAAATATCCGTTTTACCGACTCCGCTAACGCGTCGCCGGCAAAACTCAATTTGCGACAGTAAAAAAATCGTTTACGGCCCCAAACAATCAAATACAACATAGTTATCCCCTAAATATTTTCAAAGTTTGTCCAGAAGCATAATTCACCAGTTGCTTTAAATTTTTGCATTTTTTTTTCTTCTTTCTTCTTTCAGGCTTCACAAAAATCTGTCTAGTCAGCACTTTGTTTGCATGTGAGAGTTTTTAACTCATGGAAAAACAAATTTGTTTTTCGTTCTCTTTCTGTTTCTTAACTTTATTTTATTGATTGCTGATTGACCTATCATTTTTATTCACCCACGAATTTATTTATTTATTTATTTATTTATTTATTTATTTATTCATTTATTTATTTATTTATCGGACTTTAGACAGGCAGGATTACGTCGTGTCGGAGTTTTAAGGCCTGAGGAAGTCGGAGTACCCGGGAAAGCCCACAGAGCAGCGTCGGATAGCTGTCAGACTCCGCAACATACAAACACCGCACAGGCAGGGTTAGCATTGGTTGAAGACAAGTGCACCAGCACGCCTTAGTACATTGCGCAAACGTGTCCCACGTGGGCAATCGGGATTAATCGGGATTAAATGCCTTGCCCAAGGACACAACGCAGTTACCCCTGGCGAGGATCGGACAGTGAACCTTTCGGGTTGAAGTCCAATGTCATAACCACTGAGCCACTGTGCTCTCATTCGTACACGAATATGCGTGGATACTATTAGTTACCCCGTGTCTGAGGATACGGCTGGCTTCGGATAGGTAAAAACCCGTACCACTTGATCAGACACGGGGTAACGAATTTATCTATTGACTTTCCGTTTAAAAAGTACAATCTGTTTCATGTGTGAACACACACAGCATGAGACCTTTTATCTTCCATTGTTGAGCCATACAGGTTTCTGTGGAATTTTTGTGCAAAAGAGTTTTTGTGAAAATATGCCGATATGACTAGTATAAAAAAATTATTGAATTTCTTTTTTTCTTTTTTGTCTCAAAAACATAGCTTAAGAACCCCACATTGGAGGGTACTCGACAAGCTCATTCCAATAAGGGGTCATGAGCTATATTTTGGAGATAAAAAATTAAAATATAATACATGTACACTGTAAAACTGGAATGACGCGTCTTCTACGGTGTATGTACAATTTGTAGATTTCGAACGAGGCTTCCACTGGGTATGGGAAATTTGTCAGTGGCTGGACGGACGTATCGTGGGTTTCAATGAATATGGTCTCATACCACGTATCTATCAACCAATCAAATAAAAAAAATTCACTTCAGTCAAAAGATAAATCTCTTTCCATGTGAACTTACCTCCAAGATAAAAACAACTTCTTTTCTATCGTTCCTCTTCGTTACCTCGAATCCATGAGTATCCCATTCGGCTTTATATACGCTACTACCAACATCTTTCTTTTCCTTGACAGATTCTACCTGTATTGTTAAACCCTGAATGTTAACGCGCCTGCAAAAAGGAAGAAAACTATCATACTTTACTGTCAGTCTCAATACTTTCACTGTCATTGGAACACGATTGGGGTATCTAAGAAAACTCCTGTTTGCGACTAAATGCATGTGCCAAACTTGCTGACATGACCAGAAAGTTGATTTCCACAAGGATTTTGTCACTGAACTTGAATGTTCAAATTCTCCCTGGTTTAGCGACTAGATCGTACAGCAGGAATAGTTGACTAAATCGTTGTAATAGGCGGGATATATACAACTACCGCCACTCCAGACTGGTAGACGTGGTTTATTGGGTGGGTATTGCAGCAGATCGTCGCCACAGCAAGGCTAGCAAGGTCATTAACATATCAAGCCCAAGATTTGAAGCGTTGGTAAGTTAATTCATGCTTACATTTCGATTACTCTTTCTGCCTTAACTCTTTCAACGCAGTTTTATAATAAAAGCGACACACGACAAAGGCACATATTGTTGACTAGATGCTTATGTTCACGGTGAATGGATCAAGCAGATTGCGGGGAGAGTTGGTTGGGGTTTGTCATCCCGGCGGATATATCGTCTGTCGCAAACCCTCAAACTCTGCACATGCCAACTCATTCTCTCCCTTCCGGTCCGAAGTTACAGGAGCTGGCAGATAATTTCTACCCGATCGCGACTGGGTCGATATACTTTGTCCTCAGCACGAACGAATCTACACGGGCATGCATTTGGGTAGAGAACGAACGCAGGTTCCTTGCATCCGAGCGATCAATGGCAGTCCACACAGAGGACATTTCGATGGCATTTTTTATCATTTACATCGATCATCCGTGCCAAGGTTATAGTTGCGATTTTCTTGTTTAAAAGTGTAAATATTTTCGATAATCTTTCTGACTGGGTTGGACATAAAACGCAAAGATAGGTATATAACGGACCCCGTAAACAGATTTGTCACTAAAACAGGCAAGCAATAACTCAAACTCTGGTAATTGAGCTTGAAATTTAATGTCCATTATGGCGCATTTGTTGAATGCCACATGGGCTATCTGATAACTTATTAAAGGAAAATTCCTCTGTAATCAGTATCTGGGTAATTACGGCCAGTTAATAGGTGGTTGTTGAAGAAAACAGTGCATCGCACATGTTCTGGACACACACCCATATTACGCATCTATCCTGTCTCCGAAATGTCAAAAGATACCAAAATGTGAGTCGTTCAAAGGAACTTTAAACCGAATATTAAATTAAGATAGATTTAAGCGGCCAAGTTCAAGAGAAGCGATTAAGCTGAGAATAAATGTTCTCACTGTGAAATAAAAATCGGGGGATTGCTCGAAAAATTCATTCCAGCCAATTCCAGTCTGAAGGTGTGCAAGGTTGTGGGCCATTGCGTGTAGATGGGGATGCCCCATGCTATAGGTTAGAGGATGTGCCGCATCGGAGCGAAAGTATAGGCACGCTGTGACGTAGGAGAGCCACAGGGCTCATATTTAGAATAGGAGAAGTCGCGGGCCAAGTCGGTGACCATATATGAGAATAGGATCAGAAACACGAAGTACGAGCTCAGGGAGCTAATTTGCATTTAGGTAAAGGGCATTACCTGTTTTAGAAGGCAAGCCATACATAGGCAGAGTAGGCTTTGCCTGTATGAACATTATCCTGAGATAGACGTAGGGAAGAGTTTAATCCCATTGGTGGCGCCTGCTTGTGTGAAAAGTGTCAAGTAAAGTGACAATAAGCTAGTGGCCGTACGACGGCAGTGGTAGAGTGACATTCCGTCACATGTTAGAGCAGAGGTGTCTGTGCAAATCTTGTAATCTTTATATTAATAACGGGAGAATAAGGAAAGATAAAGGTATTGGTCACTTAACATGTAAGGGGTCCAGCGTGGTCGACTACTGTATATCTACAATACACTTTTTTGACATTGTACATGAATTTTCCGTTCTCGATTTTTCAAACTTATTTTCAGATGTACATAACCCCATAGAAATCATAATCAGAAAACCCCAATCAGTCCGGGGGAAAGGCTCGGTGGAAATTGTGATCCCAATACAAAAAGCATAACAAAGACCACTCCCAAATTATGGTCAGCGCCCAAGGCGAACGACTTTGTGCAAAACATCGACCAGGGATTGGTTGATGAATTGCACAAAATTGTAGCAGCTGCTGGACGCGACACGAACCAGTTTAGTCAAACGCAAGCAAATGTAATTGCGAATTCAATCAGCGATCTATTTGTCTGCGGCAGAAGCGACATTCGGGCACAATAAAAACAAGGAAGTAAACACAAATAGAAAACCATGGTTTGATGATACTTGTAAGACAGGGAGACGGGAATACCAAAAAGCCACGAGATCCCATGCTTTATACAGGGACACTGATACTAAGACCATGCTGAAAATTAAAAGTAAAACATATAAAAAATGTATAAAATCTGCTGTTAAGAAATATAATAAAAATATTTCACATAAGCTAAAAACTTTACAGAAGAGTAACCCCCGTGATTACTGGAATATCTTAAATTGTACTAATCAAAAATCTAAGCCTCAAGTTGCAATTAATGATATATATAACTTTCTTAAAAGCTCCCAAGAATACAGCTACACTGATGATGAAGAACCCACAGTTAACCCAGATGAAAACCTTGACCACCCACTGAACATGAAAATAACCAGTACTGAAATATTGAATGCAATAAACAGTCTCACGACAAATAAATCCGGTGGTTGTGATCATATATTAAATGAACATATTAAGGCCACTGCTAACCTCATGCTGCCCATTTATGAACTTTTCTTTAATATTATTTTGGAAACTGGAGTTATTCCTGATGTGTGGCTGACTGGCATTGTGTCTCCAGTATACAAAAACAAGGGGGATCCTTTACAACCTGAAAACTACAGGCCTATTACAGTCCTCAGCTGTCTTGGTAAACTTTTTACAAAAATTCTGAATAAACGGCTAAACGATTACGTTGAACTAAACAATTTGCTTGGTGAAACACAGACTGGATTTAGGAAAGACTGCTCTACCCTAGACAATATTATGTCCTTATACTTTATCTCAGAAATAACAAAACTTCTCGGAAAAAAACTGTATTGTACATTCATCGATTTTAAACAAGCATTTGACACCATTTGGCGGGTATGTCTATGGAAAAAACTATTGGCATCGGGGGATCGACGGGAAAATCATGAGGACTATAATAAACATGTATAAAGGAATTAAATCCAAAGTAAAAGTTGAAAACGAACTATCTGAGAATTTTTACCCCACGATGGGCGTTAGGCAAGGGGAAAATTTATCACCCTTACTTTTCTCTATATATCTTAGCGATTTAGAATCATTTCTATCCACGAATACCACCAAAGGTCTCTCCAATATAGAAACCCAAATAGCAGAAGAAACATCAGTCTATATTAAATTGCTCATTCTCCTCTATGCCGATGATACCGTACTTTTAGCTGAGACAAGTTCTGATATGCAACGAACCTTGGACAAGTTTTCAGATTATTGTTCCCAATGGAAACTAGTAATTAACCCCAAGAAATCAAAAGTAATGGTCATAGGCGGAAGGCGACCTTCACATCAGTTCGTAATACAAGGCGAACAACTAGACATAGTCAATGACTATAAGTATTTAGGCGTGGTCATCAGCAGGAACGGTTCCTTCTTTAAGGCCAAGAAAGACCTTGTGGAAAGGGCTACAAAGGCGATGTACTCTGTGATCAGAAAAATAAGACACTTCTCTCTTCCGTTTGATATTCATTTAGACCTTTTTCATAAAATAATCCAACCGATCTTGCTGTACGGCTGTGAAGTGTGGGGGTTTCAAAATATACTATCAATAGAAAGGTTCCAACATAAATTTTTAAAATTCATTCTGAAATTAAAGCCAAGTACGCCACCCATATTTATTTACGGTGAATTGGGGACGACTCCAATACAGTTTGAAATAAAATGTCGAATTATTAGTTACTGGTGTAGATTAATAAATAGCCCCGAAACAAAAAATAATCTTATCCTTTACAATTATTTAAATGTGTTAATGACTAATAATAAACACTGCTGCCAGTGGCTTCTAAATGTTAAGAATATCCTAGATACATGCGGGTTATCCCACGTTTGGTATTCTCAAAACTGTAGAAACTCAAGATTTTTGGTAGCTGAAGTTAAGAATATCCTGACTGACCAGTTCCGTCAAGAGTGGTGGTCAAGCGTTACCAGGTCGACATTGTACGATAATTACAGGTTACTCGATCTCAACTTAGAAATGAAATTTTATATATCCCGTCTGCCATTAACAGATGTCTTTACCCTTGTTAAATTTATCACATCTAATCATCACCTGCCGATTAACACAGGTCGATGGAAAAATATCCCAAGACAAGACCGCATTTGTAAGCTTTGCCCAATGGGAAAGGTTGGGGACGAGTATCACTACGTTATGGAATGCGAAAGGTTATACGATGAAAGAAAAATGTACTTACCCACCTTTACGCATAAACGTCCTTCGGCTTTTAAATATAGAGAGCTCTTCTCAAGTAGAAATATTACAGTCCTTCATAAATTATGCCAATTTATTAGAGTTGTTAATGTTATGACAAGATGAGCATAATACATAAAATGCACGAATCCACCAGTCTTTTCCTCGTTGATATCTCAGTCTTAATTTTGGTGATATGCACAGTATAAAACCCACCCAACCCCAGTCAGAAATCTAAGGGCACACGTTATTTGTAAATATCAAATTTTCTCTTCCCGGTCTGCAGCGGACATAGGGTATATGAGACATAGTACCTGCGTACCTACCTTATCGTGATATGTTGAACATGGTGCCCTTTAAAGCATCCTTGTTTTCGTCTAATTTTCTTCTACCAAGGGTGTTTGAGCGAGGGGTGTTCCATTTCAAACTAACGTTTAAATCTGACAGTTGTTAAATTATAGGTAACGATAAAGTATCTCTAAGTTATGATCAATTTAGGGTGAATTTTAAATCGAGTTGAGGTACATTGGGCGTATCTACAGTCTTGTGGCTCACCATATCGTCGGATGGGGGCTAGAGTGTTCTATGTCACAGTTGGACATCGATCACTCTAGTGACCAAGCGATGCTATGTCGAGAAGTGAAATGCTGAATAGCTACTCGCGGACGTGGTCGTGCCACTGGAGTCGACGCAGTGAGTCGACTTCTGCGACATCCTGCAACTGTGGTTTCAGGATGGAAAAGGTTTCAGTTTCTGGAGAAGCTCTGATATTTTATCGATTTCTGTTGGAGTGGGTTTTATACTGAGGATGAGTCTTGCTGCCTTTTGGCATATCCTACTTCTATTTATACTTAGTAATATATAACAATTTATACTGACTGCTATACAATATACTTTAATGTACACACACATATATACCTCTCATACCGCTTATGTGGTCAAGGAGAGTGAATAAAGATTTGATTTGATTTGATTCGATAAAGTGACAATACGTTAGTTGCCGTGCGACGGTAGAGAAAGGAGTGAAGTGAAGAGGCGACCAAGGAAGACTTACCAGCGAAAAGGAGGAAAAACCAGAGACAAAAGAGAATGCGGGCCCGCAAGTGACTCAAAAACTGTGTGGGTAGGGGGTGATAGACGTTTTGTATTCTTATTCTTGTGGATTCCATGTAAGTCACAAATTATCATGTTTATTTTTTATATATTTGTATTAAAATTGTTGTTTTCAGTGAACCCCTGTTGATTTATGCTTTTCGAGGAAAAGTTATTAACCTCCTCAGAATAAGAACCACCCCAACAAAAGTGAAACAGGCGTGTTCATCACGGTGAGACAAACGTTCACGCACGAATTCAGGCAACACTCCTTGAGTTTTGGCTGAATACGCGGCGTGAATCTATTTCTTCCAGCAGCGACAAAGACCCGGTTTCCGGCAATCCGACAATAATGGTTCTGAAGGGGGGGGGGGGGGGGGGGGGTCCATCGGGAAGACCATAGTTCGGCCCAATTGGAGATTTTTGAAATTAAAGGAACTTAGATTTCACTCATATAAGCGATCGATGGTAGACTAAATTGCTTGTATATCGAAATGCAATGGCAGTCCACACAGAGAACATTTCAATATACCAGCAGTCTATGCAATCAGATCCATTTTACCTTTTGGGCATTTTCATGAAATCTCTCATACCATCAGGTGTTGGGCTGCATCAATTTTGAGGGCCCAAGGGGGAACCCAATAGGGTGCCCACCGAAACTTTTCCCGATGGACCATACGGCATGTCCGCCTCGGTCCCTATAGGTAATAGTTTGTCGCGATCTGATCGAGGAAGAGGCCAGTTTTACGTTTGCATTACTATCCGCTTATTAACTGTACCGGCATTTCCGTATGCCCGCGTCGCATACACCCTCGTGTACAATGCCTGGATCTAAGACACCCATAGAATGATGAGAGGTTTGTAAGAAAATGTTCTGTGATAAGATGTTAAAACCCTATACCCAACGCAGACGATATCAAAATATATTATTTTAAATATCATTTTTTTAAATTTTTAAAAAAATTTCCACAAAACGATATCATGTGACCCCTCATTGGAACGAGCTCAATGAGCTCGTTCCAATGAGGGGTCACATGATATGGTTTTGTTGAAATATTTTGAAAAAATTTAATTTTTTCAACTGCTCAATTTGCATATTATGCGGGCGGATACGGGCGATTCGTTTGGTAAAGGGTTAATGTACGTTGAATAGTCTGTGCCATCATCTGAACAGGCTCCCCCATAAGGGACGAGCTCTGGAATGCTATATTGAGAAGGAGAGGAAAAATGAAACATCTGATTCCTGTATTGCACAACGGGTCGAACTGTAGAATACCCAAGGGTGGAGCGAAATACCATAGACGAGTATATACTACGAGGGAAATCACCCGTCGGGTCTTCTTCTTCACATCTTACCCAATTTCGAAGGATAATTTCCACCCATTTGGTTAAACGTTTCACTTTCTACGTATCACTGCCGTATATGTCCGTCTTACAATACTCTCACGGCAGGCTAAGAATAATCGTTTTGAATTCCAAAAACCGAATCTCACCAGATATTCGTAACGTTAGTATGTTATAATTTACAAAATTTATAAACAAGAGGTTAACCCTTCACCTAACATGAAAAGCAGACGACACTTGCCAAAAAAATTCTTGAATACCTATTTTTTTTAATTTTTTGTCTCAAAAACATAGGTTATGACCCTCGTTGGAACGAGCTCGTTGAGCTCGTTCCAACAAGGGGTCATAACCTATGTTTTTAAGACAAAAAATGAAAAAATAATGAAAATTAATTGGCGATTTTTGAGAATAGCGCTGGCCGGTTTTGGCCGTTACGTTGGGTAAAGGGTTAATACACAAACGACAAAACTGACTTAGCCCTGTTACAACCGATAATGTTACAACGCCGCATAATGTTACACCAACGCATAATGTTACAATAAATGAAATAAACAACCGATAATGTTATAAACTCCGCATAATGTTATAACTTTTTTCAATCCGTTATGTTATAAAAATCAACGCATAATGTTATAACTTTTTTCAACCCGTTATGTTACAACAAATTAACCGATAATGTTATAACTTCAAATAAACATATCTTTGGTAATTTATACTGTCATGGCATCAGTTTCAGGTGGAGACCGTCGGTCTGTATTTGAGGGAACTCTTCAGTTCCCAGTGTAGAATTGGACCATTCTGACTTTAAATAATATATGCCATTATTGTAATTAACCCATTTCTGTGATAAATTACGCGTCCATTATATGGTCGGACATTAGGTAAGGATACTATCCTATATTTTAAGGATACTAAACCCACGGAATCCCCCTTTTCGTCGTATGAAGCAATGAAAGCAACGAAAATGAGAACGATGCGCGCAAAATCATACGACTCAAAATGAAAGCTTTGAAAATGAGCGCAATGTGTACCTCTTCACACGTCTCATACCCTCATTAAGGATACTATCCTACCTTTATTTGGGAGTGTTTTCTGGAGTGTTTGGGTCAGTTTTCTGAAGACTGTCGGGTTGTTTGGATTAATTCGATATCTATTGTCGGGTTGTTAGGGCTGAGACAGAGCATGTGTCCCCATAACAACACGCGCTGCGCATTTGCACTCCTACCACCTATTATCATGACAATGATGTCACAACATGGCCACCCACGTGCACTCATGATCATGACAACCCAACATGACCGCCCAGTCACGTGACATGACGTCACTTCCCCCGGTCCTGCCCCGGGGTCCTACAAAATGGCTCATTTTCAACATACACAACTACTCAACACCATCACCAACACCGCCACAACGCCAACATCAACGCAACTCCTCCCCCACAGCCTCTTCCTTCTCCCTATACTGCCTGTTCTAGTGATTCCGTCTTTTCCAGAACCTGTAATCCCAAATTAATCACTTCTTCCAACATCTCCACCATCTATATTATCATACCGTCTAGCACTACTCCCTTATAGCGTTCTCAGATAGCCTTCTTTGCACAATCACCCTGATGTACTAATTCATGACCTCCTCTCTTTCTCAGCCTAATCCCTGCCCACCCCTTCCAGTCCTCCTAAACCCCATTCCTCTTCCTACTCAGTCTGGCATCCTATTCTTGTTCCGTGCGACACTACCAACCCGCCACATCCACCATATGTAGGTTTTAGGAATCGGCTGTTATGGTAATCATTATTTACTAGCTAGTTTTCGCCCTCCTTAATTTTTTAAGGCGAGCAGAAGGCGAGCATAAGGCTAGCGAACCAATCGCTCTCTTGAAAATGCCAGGCCTGATCGAAGTGCTGTTATAACACTTGAGATGCTGTATACAGCATTTAGATAGAGCTCTCACGGAGACTGTATTCGCTGTGTTAGACTAACACTTTTGTAGGTGCTTCATTTATAACACTTCTTCTATACACTTCAGATATTGTATAATTGATCCTGCCAAGAGACGTTTCAAAACATGAAGTGTAGGGAAATTCCTCCCAGTGAGTGGAACTGTTCACACTTGGCAGTGCGGCTGCTACTACTGAATGCAATTTTTACACACTTCGAAGTATGGAAACTGCAACTGGTAAGTACCGATGTTGTACACCTTGAAATGTGGATAAAACACATGTAAGTTTAACCCTTTTTTGATCCGAAGTCTTGAAAAGATTTCCGTTATGAAAAAGAAATCTTAAACATTAAAGTGTTTAAAATTGTGGATAAAACACATGTAAGTTTAACCCTTTTTTGATCCGAAGTCTTGAAAAGATTTCCGTTATGAAAAAGAAATCTTAAACATTAAAGTGTTTAAAATACATTTGGACTTTACATCACCAACCAGTCCGGAAAGGACAATCTTCACCGGAGATTGAAACCTTACCTCTCCAAGGAACAATCACAAGTGTCTTCGAAACACTTCAGATGTTGTGTAATTGACAAAATTTCTCCACGGCTGAAACTAATATTCTCCACGGCTGCGCATAAAAGCACAAATACTCGAGTTCCCTTTCCTTTGCAGTCAAACTTAGCTGTCCTTTTCGAGTACCGGTATTTAGTTTAGTTCGCGTTTGTTATCTAAACAGGTCCGTAAATCGAGCAAAATACAACTCCGAGCAGACGCCTAGCAGACACGCTGAGCAAATGGTGCCAGCTCGTGGTGATTCACGGGGCACGATGGGAAACTGAATGAGAACCAATCAAAATTAAGTTAAACTATAAAAACTTGAATATCGCCGATGAAGTGTAGGAGACATAGCAACTGAGGTGCTGAATTAACTTAAATGAACAAAACCTGCCTCACATTTCATAGGTGAACCCCCGTGACATTGAATTCTGAGAGTATATAGGAAGTCAAACCTTGCCTAGAAACAACTGTCAGAGTACTTAGAATGCAACTTGCGAGTTTACCAAAGGTTGCATAATGGGGAACCTGTTCTCTTGCTGCAAAAAGGTGACTGAAGTTGGAATTAGGCCTTTAGTGATTAAAACTCTCTCATATGGTCCAGTGTATATTCTTTTCCCAGAAACACCACAGCGCGGTACTAAAACCCATCTCTCATTTTCTAGCACCTACAAGCTCTAGGTTACAATACACTGTTTTGGTGCAAACTGTGCCTCTAGCAGTTTGCACCCCAACCTTTAATGGTCGATAAAAAGTTCCCTGATTTATCCGATTGGTGGAAAATGAACAGATCTTTTAAGTGTGAATAAAATTTTAAATTGCATGTTTTGAAAAAAATATCAAATATTGGTGACAATTGTCTTCTATAAAGTGTGAGAGAAGATCAAAATTGGGGTGGGGGTAGGTAAAAATATGTCTATTTTATTCAGTACGAAACTGGACGGGAGTATAGGAATCACCAAATTTAAAGGCAAAAGTCACATGGCGGCCTATATTTTGTTCAGTATATTTTTTCATGAGATGATAAACTAAATGGATAGATTGATGGTTGTTTTTGCCCAAATCAGCATGATGGGATGGAGAGAGGGGGAAAGATTTGCACTGTCGTCAATGGAAAAAATCAGTGTATTGTAACCTAAAAGGTAACAACCACCAAGGGTTCGAAAATCAGTGTATTATAACCTAAAACGGTGTTTTTGTGATTTCTGTCGAGTGATTTTTAAAAAAATAATTTTGAATGTTAGGTCTACCGGTTTTATTAACTTGATGACTGCATCCGAGTCGTTTTGTACTTGGGTGGAAATTTTAGAGAAAGGGTAATTTTGAAGATGCTGGATGTCCATTGTTCATGAAAAACAGCCTATTTTAGAGTGCCCATATGCATAAAATGCTGTCCAAATGAACAGTGAATCTAAGGTGAAGAAAAGGCGGTACAATTTGGTTATTTTGTTGTGTTTCCAGTCAATCAGAGGCAGGCCATGTTGGAGAAAGCCTCTGCCTTGAGTGATTTTTGTACACAAGATTGCAAAAGCTATTTTTTTTTTTGGCACTTTCTGGATGCAAACAATCACTGCACAGCAAGTAACTGCTCCCCTCATATTGACAACATTCACTGGGTTTAACATTTCTATTTTCACACTCAAACTGGCAGCCCCAAGGGGGTTAATCAGTAATAGTTTGGTCCACTATATGCACTTTGCTATTCACAAAGAGAGGCTTTCACAAAAATGCAGAAATCTGTCTTATAAATGGCATTTTGTGTGCTTCCTCTGTCCCTGGTCTTTCATTTGTCGTTTTTCTAACCTTGTACTACTAGAGCTACCATAAAAACTTGCATCCTGTTATTGTAGAAGGTAATATGGCATCCCTGTTATATACCAATAAAGAGAGATACCTAACAGTTTATAAGACTGTTGCATTAGGAAGATTTCAGTTAAAATAAGTTGTTGGACCTGGCTGGAATGTGCTACTATGCTGATCCCATCCAGTTTCAGCAACTTATTTTATTTTTGAAAATGTCAAAGAAGTGGAGATAGAGTGGACTGGGAATGTGGCTAAATGAACTATACTGGCTTGATACTTGAGAATGTGGGTCAAATGAAGAAAATGTATGATACCGTCCAGAATTGAGAGACTCCAAACTGAATTGTGGTTTTATTTGGGAGAATTCTTTTTTTTAGCCCCCCCCCCCCCCCTCCCTCCCCACCCCAGTTTCATCAATCCTGATCAATTTTATTTGAAAATTTGGCACCCATGAGTACCACTGGATGCTTTATGTGGTTAGTACACACACATTTTTTTATAACATGGAGGTTCAGCCCAATTGTAGAGTGCACACCAGTTCTTAATCTGTTGTCCATCCAAAACCAGGGGAAATTTCCACTTTCATCTCATTTTGACAGTATCAGTATCACCCAAATGTATGATTTATTAATTTTCCAAGTATCTTGCTAAATCTGTGTACTGTATATGAGGGAAACAGTTGGGGATTCTGTCACTGGAATTGAAGTGTGTGGGCTGAACTGGATTGGGTGTAGGGTTTGTGTGCTAAACTGGTGGCAGGAGTAGGGGTCATATAGCCAACACTGTTTGTTCGTTTTTTCTTTCTTCATTGAGGTCATATGATTATCTCATGTTAGAGTGTGCTTCTATCATATGGAGTACTTCTACTGTAAATTGTACTTTATCCAAACACCTTGATGAAACAAAAGTACATAAATTTATTTTGAGAATAATGAAAGGGTAAATGCTTTTGGCTTTCATTTCTCTGAGAATAACTTTTTGACTTTGGTAGTTTACATAGCTACTCTGTTGATATACTAGTGTAAAATGATGACAGTTTGAGGACAACAAATTCATTAATTTTTTTGTTTGGAATCAGTTTATAGGGAAAAATGTAAAAAGTGACACATGATATTTTTTCGCTCAAACATCCGTGGTGGGTTAATTGTAATGTTGACAGATCAGGCAAAGAGCATTGAATTTGAAAAAAGATATTTAATACATTAGACAGTATTTTTTCTTTAATTTAAACCCATAATTACATATATTTTTATCGACTCTGTAAAAGGTTTAGGTTACAATACACTGTTTTGGTGCAAACAGCGCCTTAAGACAATTGTCTTCTGAAAAGTGTGAGAGAAGATCAAAATTGGGTGGGGGTAGGTAAAAATATGTCTATTTCATTCAGTGCGAAACTGGACGGGAGTATAGGAATCACCAAATTTAAAGGCAAAAGTCACATGGCGACCTATATTTTTTTCAGTATATTTTTTCATGAGATGATACACTAAATGGACAGATGGTTGTTTTTGCCCAAATCAGCTTGATGAGATGGGGAGAGAAGGAAAGATTAGCACTGTCGTCAATGGAAAAAACAGTGTATTGTGACCTAAAAGGTAACGACCGAAGAGACATACTCAGGACCACCAAGGGTTCGTAAACGATCTTACACAGATTTTGTTTGTTCTTGGATTGTCGACTGTGACAGAGACAGTGATTTTCTGTGATATTATCTTAACTCTTTACCTAACCTGAAAAGCAGACGACACTTGCAAATATAATTCTTGAATAACTAATTTTTTTCATTTTTTGTCTCAAAAACACAGGTTATGACCCCTCGTTGGAACGAGCTCGACGAGCTCGTTCCAACGAGGGGTCATAACATATGTTTTTGAGACAAAAAATGAAAAAAATAATGAAAATTAATTGGCGATTTTGAGAATAGCGCTGGCCGGTTTTGGCCGTTACGTTAGGTAAAGGGAACCCCA
Source organism: Pictodentalium vernedei (assembly GCA_031216915.1). NCBI lineage: Eukaryota > Metazoa > Mollusca > Scaphopoda > Dentaliida > Dentaliidae > Pictodentalium > Pictodentalium vernedei. The sequence continues at coordinate 170,677,303 of CM062290.1, read as the reverse complement.
GTGACTATTAATTAGAAACCCAACAAATCACATTCGTCACCACAATGAAACTCGACATAATTGTGTACGATTAAATGCTCCCATCCCTTCAGTCCTGGTAATGGTGTCATCACTACAGGGACAGAAAACACTGATTTCTTTTCGCCTTACTGCATATTCTGTATGTTTTTTATTTGTTGCTCGTGAGTCGTATAATGAGATATGGATGAGAGGAATTAAATGAAACTGTAAAGTAATTTCACGTTGACTGATTTTATGTGGTCGCCATTTGATTGACGTCTTGTGTGATCACTGAGTGCGCATCTGATGTCATGGAACAAACATGAGCTGATGTTGTAGGCCACAATGGGGGTGGTTGACTCCCATGGACGTGGCTAGAGGTTTCCGATTGGAGGGGTGTAGGGTAGTGAATTTCCAACTGGGGAAGGGACCGGAGGGGGAAACCCCTTCCCGGTCCCTCCCTCAGTTGGAAATTCACTACCGAGAAACATTTTAAAAATGAAGCCCTGAAAGGGGGCATAAAAGTGATTCTAGTAACTGAAATGCCAACACATTTATGATAGAATTATCAGGTTATAATTATTTGGTGTTATTCTGGGAATTGAATATGTGCTAAACAAATGCTCAAGCTTAGAACTGAGAGCAATTCACACTGTCCTAGCATTAAATCAGATCTTATGCAGAAATGATAATTTTTTTATGTTTCATCATTTTGTAACTGTGAATGATCAGGATAACAATTTTACATGATGTGATTTTCTTGAAGTGCATTTCGGGGATTTTTTTATTTTATCACGATAAGTAAACGTACTATAGAAATCTCGTACCGATTGACACCATGTATACTTATAAAGCTCGATATTGCGTACACAAGAGTTGTAAATAGTAACAGTTAGAATTTTTGCCGATTTTAGACCGTGTTGGAATTTTGGGAAGTAAAGAAGACATCACTAAAGAAGCGCTAAAATCCAGATAGATGGAATTTCCAACTACTTATGACTTGCCCTCCGAATTTACAACTATAGGACATGTTGGCCAGGACTGGGTGACACCCCACCCCCTGTCGCAATGTCCCTATTGACCCCATATAAATCCGCCCATTTAATTTGCCACCATCAACGACCGTTCCTGGGAAAATAGACCCACTCACCACTATTGAAAATTCCCACCCTTGGTTATCATTTATTGGGACGGTCTCTATTGGGAAATAATGTCAAGTTAGACTTTCCAACAAAGCAAAATACATAATGGAAATTATTTTGTGAATATAGATCATTTCTGCTGCATTGTTAGAGTTATGGTAGACGTACCCGGAAAACCATCGGACAATTTTAACTTCCATCCCATCATGACGGGAAATTTTGAGATACTATATATAGCTTCGGGACTGAAAGAGCGAAACAGATTGTTGTTGTTTTTCAACATTCCAGCATGTCAAACCGAGGTAAATTCCATCTGAAGTGAACAATAACGAGACATTGACAGTTGATTTTTTAACTTTAATTTGAAAAGACAAGCAATGTCATACGTCAAGTCTAAATATACGTTGTTCTGTATATTTACCATCTGGGAGAAAAGATTTCTACCAGGTTGCCAGGAATGCTAATCCACCTTTGTTCACTGTAAAAGTCTACTTTGACAAAAATCGAAGAACTTAACAAAAGAAAAAGAAGTTTTAATGGATTGTATTCCTTACATGTACTGGTTAATACAAGAGGTATTAAAGATGTATGAATGAAATGACATCGGTGGGGAGAAAGTTAATGGCTTGAAAGAGAGTAGTCGGGGTCTAAAACAACAATGAAAGCAATTCTTCAATTATTTATTGTTTTCTTCCTGAAACCGCGTCACGAGAAGCCAGATTGCAGTAATAAACGCAATTGAAGTACATATAGATCGTTGTCCAAAATACAATACATGGGTGAGGAATTGCTTTCGTTGTGTGGTTCTGATTAAAAACAAATATATTGTTTTAATTTCAGCGATCGAGGTCAAATTCCTTTCAAAATGTACAAAACATTTTCGTACACCAACCAGCATGAGGCTCATAACAAATTAATGCAGCCAGTACGCGGAGAATGAATCCCAACTAAAGATTCCGGGGAGTGGAGTCTCCACCCAAACACTAATTCATATCGTACGTTATAACCAGGGCCGGAGCTAGGCCTCCCGACATAAAGGAACAGGAATATGAAAAGTATCTCTCGCAGGTTTCGACCCCTAAAGGGTGAGGTGACGGGTGAGAGGAAGTGACGTCATAGTCACGTGACCCAGTTACGGCAACTGCGATTGTCATGGTATCGTGCGTGAGAGGCCATGTTGTGATGTCACTGCAATGGTGATACTTGGTGTCAGTCCGCATGTGCGGTGCGTGTTGTTAAAGTGGCAGGTGCTTCTGCCGTCCATTTTGTATACTGGGGCCGTCATCTTGGTTTCTATGGTGGCGCGTGGCTGCTGTGTGACAAAATGTCCACTAATAGGACGAGACTGTGTTCGGAAATGTGTTCGATACCTAATTTCTCAAAACGACCCGACGTCCCCAAACTTCCAGGATCCTCGTTATTGCCTGTGCAGGCGATCCTTCTTCGATGGCACGTGGTTATTATGGGATTCAAGGGCATATAATAGTGGGATGTCCTGAGGATATGTTCGATTATATAAAAATGCTTTTGCTAGTTTAATTTTCCAAAAATCCTCGGTTACTTCCTAGAACTACCCAAAATCGTCAAAAATGGACAGAAATCACTGGAAAGGACTCGGGAAACCCCTTCCTGGGTTAAAAAGAGTAGCGGGTAGTAATATAAATTCATAAACGGTGCGCTGTTCTATTGTATAAGAGTATGACTAATTATCAAAAAACATTCAGAATATTGAATGTTTGGCTAAGATTCCCTCCGAAAAATCTCCTACCCCATCATTTGCCCTCCACAAGTCAGGCTGCCCCATTTCCTTTACTCCGTAGCTACCTATACAGAGTTGGCTCCCTTCTGTATAACGTCGGCCGGTATGACTTCGAAGTCTGAAGAGTAATGAGAGATGTTTTCGGGGGTGAATACTCTTACAACTCTTATCCTCATCTTGGAAGAAACAAGTACCGACGTCCAGCGGGTTGTAATATGAGAGCTGTAAGTGGTGCCGAGAAACGTGCATGGTGATTTCTTCAAATAAGCCAAAACGCCACGAGAGTAATTGCTCCAAGAGCACATACTCATGTGTCGAAGAGGTTCCGAAGTCCAGCCGGTTTTTGATATGGGTGTTGTAAGTGGGGTGTCGAAAAACGTGGATAATGATTTCATCAAATGAGCTCACGTGTAATGAGAGTAATTGCCCAAGGAGGAAATGCTCTTTCGACTCTTCGAATCATCTTGGAAAAAGTGGAGCCGACTTCCAGTCGGTTGTAAAATAAGAGTGCTGTACACAGAGTGCTGAGAAACGTGGGTAATTATTTCATCAAATGAGCTCAAGTGTAATGAGATTAATTGCCCCTGGAGTAAATACCCTTACGACTCCTTGACTAATATGCAAAAAGGTGGTACCGACATCCAGGAGCCAATATTGTAAAACTTTTACAATTGTATTTTCGAGAATTATATTTTTTACCTATTAATATAACTGACTAAAATGAATCATTAGCATTTTAAAAGATATGGCAATTTGACAACTGGCAAATTGCCAGATCTTGGAAAATGCTAATGGTTCATTTTAACCTATTTAAAGACATAACTAGAAAATACAATTCTAGAAAATACAATTGTAATAGTTTTATAGTATTGGTCCCAAGTGGTTGTGAAATAGGGGTACTGTAAGTGGGGTACAAAAAAAGCGTGGATAACTATTTCTTCAAATGAGCTAAAGAGTAATGGGAGAAGTTGCGTCGTACGATTTTGGACTGATCTTGGAAAAAGGGATCTATAAACACAGATGCATCATAGAAAGGGATTATATAGCCGTAGCCAGACGATAGAAGGGATTCCGTAAGTGGGATTCCTAGCCTATTCCGTTCAATTGAATTCCGCGATTTGGCATAAACTCGGGTGGGTGTAAAAAGGGTGAAACATTCGAATCTAATCATTTCGCTTCTCACCAGCAATGGATATACTACACATGCAATGAGTGCCATCATTCCTTCAACGGAAAAGTTTGCTGTGTCATAGATTATCTAGCCACAAACCAATGCTTTTCGGGGAGGTAAGTTGTATAAAAGGAGAGACCATTTGAGAAGATCCATTCACAAAACGATCCAAATGACCCCCTCAACAAGAGAAAACACTCAGCCACTCGGAAAGCCTTGGACACAAATTGGTCAAAGAGGAAACTACGATCCGCGAGTAAATCACTTAGAATCAACGGAACAAGAATAACAGCGACATTACCAACGAGAGGATGCCCAGGCAAACATAAATCAGAGGATACCAATGCTTCCGACAGAGAATAAACGATTGATGGAAACATCTTACCAACATGCCCCAAAGATGGAGGAAAAACTGCCACACTAAAAAAAAATACGTCTTGGTCAAACCCAGTTCACGGGAAAACTTACAAGAACGACAACATGCACTAAGTAGAGTCACTAAAGAGTTTGTTGCAATGGACTTGGACAGATACCTCATTCTTGTATGTAAATAATCTCGGTGGAAGGCTCTTTCTTTCTTTCTTTCTCTCTTTCTCGCTCTCTCTCCCTTCTTTCTTTCTTCCTTCCTTCCTTTCTTTCTTTCTTTCTTTCTTTCTTTCTTTCTTTCTTTCTTTCTTTCTTTCTTTCTTTTTTCTTTCTTTCTTTCTTTCTCTCTCTCTCTCTCTCTCTCTCTCTCTTTCTCTTTCTCTCTCATTCTCTCTTTCATACTTTGAAACCCGAACTCTTCTCACCCTAGACGTGTTATCACATGTGTTATTTTCAGTTACCGTGCTCATTCGTCGCTTTGTGCTGCGTAACAAATCATTTGGTCACTGCACTAAAAATTGTTGCCATAATTTCATTTAATAGTAGCTTTCGATCTGTAAAATTGAATTAGTATTAGTAACAAGAATTAAAATTATATTTAAAAAAAAGGTTGAAATGCGTGTTTATTTACAAAGGGCTGTCTTCCCCGATGAGACGGTTTATGATCGTTTATGATCGTCACCCCCGTTCCCGAAGGTGCCATCTGCATTTTCTGTTCGTATTATTTTTGTATTTTCCACCAAGGAACGACATTTCGTGAAGGACGCAGTCGTTGGTATGGATTGTACACATAATGATCAGTACAGTTAAAACTAGAAGTCCTGTCATGAAATGTGCGCAAAGAGCACATCGATTTGCGCGTTAATCTACGCATTAGGACCTTAGTAAGGTTATCAAATTCTGTACATATGGCCTTTGCACAAGTAATGTTTCAGCCAATGGCAGAAACATTGCCTGTGTTCCCTAGGAGTAACCAGGAGAACCTGCCGTGCTTTGGATGCCATTCGATATGGCAATTGCGCGCAATTCCTACGCTCAAATAAGCTTTGATAAGCGAACAGTTCGTGACAGGACTTCTAGTTTTAACTGTACATATGAATGATAATAGGTCTAATTATTCATTGATTCAATTGTCCTCGAAAAACGTCCCTTTTTGTTAGGGCATGACTGCATCAATACAACTCAATGATCGAACTTACTTGGCATATTAATTATTATTATACTAGTAAAACATAACATAAAAACGAAAGTGTTCAGCACAATTATACGTCCTTAACCCTCAAGTGGTGGGAAAATAGCTACAGGATGGCGCTGCGTATTAATGCGTACTATACGTCGATGGTGCGCATGCCATCAACCGCTAGTAACTCTGCTTGTGCCGAATTAGTAATTTGGAGAGTCCAATGGTTGCTCGCTGCTATTAGGTGGTTCTCTCCGGGCACTGTAGCTTCCTTCAGTCATAACACTGTCCGACACGATATGACCCTGGCTGTGGAAAACGTTACCCCCACCAAAAGAAAAACCTGAAACAATAAACAAATAAGGGTCGATCAAACGATCGCCCACATTTCAGTGACATATTACTTGAGAGCCTAGCCGTTTTACAATGATTTCATCTCAGGCTGTAGCTATCTACATAGGCTGCCAAGCAGTCTTTCGATTTTGAGGCGAGCTGTCGCTCTTACGCGCCATCTCACCTGCAATTTTTATCTTTTGCGAAGAGACAACAGCGCGTCTCGATTCCACCTAACGAGCGATTTACCCGTACTTAACGAATTGGCGCCATCCATCGCGTCATATCCAAATTGTGCAATAGAGTGTTCTTTTTAAAAAAAATTCATCAAAATCATGTAATGTGACAAATTCGTTGGAATGAGCTCGTCGAGTTCGTTCCAATGAAAGGGTCACATAATATGGTTTTGTTGAATTTTTTAAGAATTGGGTGAAAAAAATTAACATAAAAATTTTGATATTATGTGTTTTCTGTAAAGGGTTAAAATCTATTCGTGGGAAATAGGCCAAATGATACAAGGCATGCCCGAAAATGTGAATTATTCCCGGACACAACATTAGCGCGCTTCACTTAAAATGTTAGCGAGCAGAATACCGCGCGCCTCCCATTTTCAAAATGGAAGGACTGGCCAAGACGAGAAGAGAAAACACAGACAAAGCGGTATAGTCATTGACAACAGCCTCGAGTTTGTTGTCATGCTGGGTAGCGAATTGTGATGTCACAGATTAGGTGCTTCAAGATTCAAATCGCTTGCAATGACAACATTTAATCAAAACATTTCCACCTTTCCGTGTAGGGAACGACCACATCAGTTTCACTTGGGGCTAATGAGAGAGAAATCTTTTTGGTGGATAATTTTTCCAAAGAAAAGTGGTGCTTGAATATATATATATATTCATTTTGAAACCATTTTACGGTGTTATGAGGTCACTGATGTATTTGCTGTAAAATACTTCAGAAATGTTCCATCGAATGAAAGCCACAAGATTAACACTCCACAAAGTGTAAGGCAGGTTAGGATTTTAAAACCCAATCATATGGCTGCATTACGTAATTTATTTACACATCTTCCTTCTCAGACCTGAAAATGTGATTTATCATATGACTCGTCCGTTTTGTTGACTTTAAAACATTTGATATTTTGTTTTCATATTAATCAGTGATAAATAAAGCCTTCCGTCAATTTCATTGGTCAATTTCAAAACTGGACAATTTGATTGGCTAAACAAAATACAACTGGGTTACATTTACATAATTTCAGTTGGGAGAATTTACGATATCTGTCCTATTTAGGGTGGGTGATATTGTATTAATCTTTTACCTACAAGAAAAACGCCATTCATTTTTTTTATATTTTCACTTTTTGCTTCCAAAACATAGGTTATGACCCCTCATTTGAACGAGCTCGACGAGGATGTTTTTCCAAGTACCGTCTGCAACTCAAGTAAGGTGATGGGTTAAAAAGTCAAACTAAGGGGCTAATTTGTGCGTGTGTGTGTCATATGATAAATAGAATATGAAAGTGGTGTTTTTCTCATATAATATTTACGACACTCGTCCGAATTTTCCGTTTGGGCTCGCCAGAGGCTCGCCAAAACGGAAAATTCTTAGACTCGTTTCATAAATATTATATGAGAAAAACACTCATTCCATATCCTCGAAATATGGTATGTAAATATGCATTATTACTTCTTTGAAGGGCGTGTCTAGTACATTAACAGAGTTTTACTCGAACTTTAAAATTGCGTAAAGTTCGACAGATCGAGTGACGTGTGGGCTGATAAAGAGTTAGCATCTCAATAACGCCCCAATGCATCACTTGGTTGAGATCCGTTTGATCGGTTATTCCTCCCATTCAAGTTTCATTTCGGAGTGTTTTCCTCGTGTCGCGGAGGGATTATACACGGTGATGACGATAGTCATAACGGTCTCCTAAACTACATGCTCCAAGCAATGTTTGACCACTTGTAAGTTTTCTAAAGTCTCTGTAAACCAAACACGTGATAGCCACGTGATCGTTCGACTTCTGTTTGACAACAAATCAGACGTTAGTTGTAATTCAGCTGTCGGAACGTAGTGGGTGACCCTCTGTGACAGTGACAGCCACTGGGTTCTGACATCCGAACTAACAATTGGTATTAATATTTAAGATAATTAAATTAAAAATAACGCTGTGTCCTCCTCTGTACCAATCAAATTCAGTCCACTTTCAATTATTTATTGCGCTTTACTATTAGCACTGGTTAATAATAGTAATGGCATGGCTTTGTCGGACATTGCGGTTTATTAACGCCCCGCCAGAATGATTATCAACCGTCCCAGGCCGGTTATAAACTGTCGGCCTGCTGATAATTTCTGTTACGCCGTTAACAATCTTCTATGCCTTCAAAAATCATGTAATTGTTATATTAACGAAGTATTAAATGAATTATACTGTAAAGTCGTAGAGGTAGGCTTCAATGTGGTGAAGAAGCAGGGTATTTGATGAAAATGATATATCGTTTTTGTGCAGGAATAATCAGTTGATTGCAATAGTGTTTTAAGAGGCAACGGCATTCTAGAAAATGACCAGACATCGGGACACTGATTAAATTGTAGCAAACGCTGAAACACTGAGCCAGATATGTTGTGTTGTGTTGAAGATCACAGGAGGGTGACTAACGTTTACACCCCCCCCCCCCTCCACCCCTATAATTTAACAGTCATTTCCTTGATGGGAAAACCATCCGCCAAGGGCGTTCTTGATACCACCCCCTGGGGAGTGTTCACATTTAAAGGTCTATTTTTGACTTGAACAAATGTTGTGGTCACAGAACAGATTCTTCGGTATACAATCTACATGGGGTCCTATGAACAATAGTAAAGTTACCTCAGTACCGGTAGGAGTTTCCAGTCAAGACTTTGCTATAAATCACTGCTAAGTTGTTGGAACCACTGACTGTGTTGCGATTGAAATTCTTTAAAAGTCCACGAGCTTCGTTTAGATGTATTGCGCGAGATTTTAGTATTGTTAGTTTATCAAGGCTTTGTTTTGGTGACGCGCTTCTTATTGCAAAATCAGAGGTGCAACAGAGGATGGAGCGTTCGCAAGCCCCAAAACAACTGGGTTTCTGGTCCGAAGAATCAAATCCACATTGGTCTTTTTCGTCAAAATGCTATGCACAACGAGGCCACCCACGAACTGTTCATTAATTCACATCCACTCCCCAACCGGCTCCCCATACCAGTAGGCGGGCATTCCAAAACGATCATGACGTAGGCGTTTGCATATCTTTCGTTATTGTTTTCTGTCTTAAACATTCGAGCTCTTCAACACAGAATAACACTTTATAGTGGGTTTTGTCAGGAATGCAGAAGAATATTAGAGATACACATTTAAACTACTGCATTATTAGCAGTCTGCTTGTATGTGACGTTGCAAAAAAAAACATTCCAAATATTTATCGCCTGCATCGTGTTCCAACATTTACAAAATATGGGCTTAATATAAATGCCAATAATGTATGGTGGGTTGTATAAAACAACCAAACCAATCATAGAGGCCTAAAACGGGATCTGTTTGGGGTCAATGGCTAACTGGTAGTCATTTAGATCACACACTTTTTGAGCGTTGTACTCGTTGTATTGAGCTGAGTGTTGTATTGTGATGCCACCGATTCATTTTTGAACAGGACAGCGATCACTGCCTTTCTTAATATGTGCAGAGACCACACTACCTACCTCTCCTCAATGTCAACTACAGAAACACAAATAAACTGTAGATTTAGGGCGTGTCTTTTTATGCATCTAACTTCTGGCTTCTCACGTGTAATACGGCTAACGGTATATGATCAATTAGTGGCAACTGCTATGATTTATTTAATCAGCATGCTAGAAAACATTAATTAGTGTATTTAAATGTAAATAAATATGTATAAAACAAGAACTGTAAATAATAATTACTTCAAACAACCATAACATTCAGTAATTGTCAGTTATAGCGTGTCTGACTTGGGGCGGGATTAGAATGTGAACTGGATCAGTTAACACCAATTTTTCTTGGGTTGTGCCTTGTTTCAGTCGATATGGTAGCAGTTGGTTCAGAGCTAGACGACGGATGCCGTAGAGTGAGGTTCGTACCTCGTCGATGCTAGCCAAAGAAAACTTCGGAGTTTTCAAGCCTGATTCAGTAATGGTACACGGATGGCAACCGGTGGGATAATTGCTTGATATAGTCGATACACAATTAAATTCGGGAAAGAGCATCCTTACGTATTTGTCATTAGGCTAAATGAAAACCCACGGCCATGGTTATATAAAATATTATAATCACGCTTAATGTGCGGACTAGTAGAAACACAAATACATCTTCACTCCAATACTCTGTCGGTTTGGAAATGTTAAAAATCTTTTAGTTAATTTAAGATTTTCTCGTGACGCTTGTTTAGCATTGTCTGGACACATTGGCACGGGGGGTGAAGACATATTATACTGGACAGAGTACCTTTGAAACTTGAGAAGGACACGTATTTACACACACTCACACATGCACACGAACAGACGTACATGTACTAGGGCTGCAACGATGTGTTTTCTCATGATGCGATGCATATCATGATGCCATCCCTACGATTTAAATGTATCACGATACACTTGTCAATCATCAAAAAGTGAGGACACAAGAAGCAAATCTGCAGTTATGGACCACCGGGTCGCCCGGTGGTCCAAAACTGCAGATTTGCTTCTTGAGTCCTCACATTTCTACTGGGCTGGTGAGTAGAGGGGATAAGTCTAATATCCACCCACGCAATGGCTAAATAACAAATCATCATACAGTTTGGGATCAAGCAGCTTCATTTCAATGAAATTAGCTTTCTCAAACTTCTTGATAACAAAACATTATGACACCCTCTTCTGTTTCCTTGGAATTTGTGATTTGTTGGATCATAGTATATAAAGGTTGAAGAACGAGGTTAATGGTTTGTGCTATTCAGTGCTAACAAATACATGCAAGCAATATAAATTCAGACTTCTGCAATCCCGATCTCATTGGAAAACTGCATATAATGGATGTGAATAGTCAACAATGAGGCCATTTTTGAAGTGTCATTAACAAAAATATTAATGAAATTTTGGATCTACGTGTATCGTGATACAGTTCAAGCAAATCGTGATACATATCATCAGAGAATGAATCGCGATACATTCGTTTCACGATTAATCGTTGCAGCCCTAACATCTGACCCCCCCCCCCCCTCCCTCACACACACACAGAGGTATTCACTAAAGAGATTATTGGACTTAGACAATTTGTCTAACCCTTTACCCAACATAACGGGAAAAACCGGTCAGCGCTATTCTCAACAATCTCCAATTAGTTTTCATTATTTTTTCATTTTTTGTCTCAAAAGCACAGGTTATGACCCCTCATTGGAACGAGCTCGTTCCAATGAGGGGTCATAGCCTATGTTTTTGAGACAAAAATGAAAAAAATTAGTTATTCAAGAATTTTTTTTTGTAAGTGTCGACTGCTTTTCATGTTAGGTAAAGGGTAAAAAGAAGAATTCATGGAGTAAAATATAATGTAGGGGGAGCGGTCTACAGATAGTCTACAGAAAACTTTTTTTTTCATTTTACTATAAAGTTACTTAGGTATTGGATACCCACAAAACTCAAATATACCACTTATATCCTGCTTAATATGTCGATTTGTTGTTTGACTGCTGTAGCATTATACTATCACATTTGCTCCGAATACGGCCGTGCTCATTCCCAATCGAAACGAAATATGTGGCGTCCTCTTAGGGCAGAGCTGATTTGTCGCGATTCTCAAATATGAGAAGGCCCTGATAACCGCTGTGCTCCCAAATGACACACACACACCCGCCCTCTTATCTCCGACCAACACCCAGAAACGAACTCTGGTATCCCGTACCTCGTTATTCCCAATTTCACGGATCAGCATACTAACTCTCTCCTTTGTATCACCCAATAATCACATATCCTTAATTTTTTCATCCCATTTTCCCGTTATGTTTCCAGTGAATCTTGTTTGTCTAATAATGACATATGCCCCCATTTTTATTGAAGGGGCAATGACGCGTCACAAACTTAAGAAAAAAAGTATTATTTAGTTGATACACTCATCATTTGTAAGTGCACATCAAAAGGCCTATCTTTCACAATAACGTATGACCCAAATGGCTCTTTCTGGTGTAAACCTTTTGGTGGCCGAGTGGATAAGTGCGCTGGTCTCTCATGCCAGAGGTCCCGGGATCGATCCCCGGTCGGGGAAAGTTCTCGAGGTGTCCGAACACTCTCTGTCAGCATCAATTGTGGGGTTGATGCTGTCACAGCGTACCGTCCTATCGGGTGGGGACGTAAAATGGCTGTCCTCTGTGCGGAGAGAGATACACTCCGTGCAGGGTAAAGATCCCTTCGTAGTATTCGAAAAGAGCTAGGCCAGGAAGTAGCCGCTATACTTTAAACATATTTTATTTGCCATAACTATTGAGCAAAAAGGGATAGGAGGACAAGTGCTTTCCACTTAGTAGAAGTAGCCGCTATGGAGGTCATCCCACACACCTACGCCATTGGGCCAAGGAGAGGCGTTAATATAAGTTGTATAACTTGTTCGCCAATCCTTGTAAAACAAATAAGATTAAATAAATAAAAAAAAACCTTTGCCCAACACGACAAAGGGCGATACTTTCACACGCGAAAACAAGGAATAACTAAACATCTTCCTTTTTACCCAAAAACATAACTTATGAATCCCTCATTGGAACGAGCTCAACAAGCTCGTTCCGATGAGGGTCCAAAGATGTGTCTTCGAGACAAAAGAAATGGTAAAAAAATTAAAAAATTGAAAGGCGATTTATTTTAGAACAGATCTGATAGGTTATTGACGTTATGTTGAGCATGGGTTAACCTTTTGAATCCTGGTGGTATCTCCCATGTCAGTTCAATGGCAACAATTGGAAGAGTCTGTATTCATTATTTAGGTATAGAGAGATCAAATAATATTATCAACGTGCAGCCTGGTGACTGCACGTTGAAAATATTGATGGGTCTGCCCCACACATTCACATAGAAGCCATCCTACTTAATGAAATTATGCCATATCATGTTCCTGTCAGGGGAAAAACACGACTCGGGTTCAAAGGGTTGTTATAAAGTATGGAAGAGACAATTTGCGTGAATATGACTTTTACAACGTGATATAAAGTTCAAATTCACGAATACTGTCACTTTTACAACTTTTCAACAACTTATTGTCGGTCACCAACCTTTACATTCTTTTCTGTGATCACTGAGTCCATTTGAGACTACATAATAAACTATCCAACTAGGTTGATTTGGAAAATCATTATGATTGTTTAGTAAGTGAGAAATTCGCCTATTATCATGCGATACAAGTACAGTTCATTAAACACTAAATTATCAAATACTTACTTCAGTCTCCGCGGCGGACGAATTGTTATCGTTGTAGCATAAAGTGTGTTCGCATTAAACTTTACAGTTGTTGGCTTTCCAAATCGTTGACCATCAGGTTTGGAATGAATTGTCTTTCCTGTGTCCCTTCTAATAAATCCAAGAACCAGTCGAAAATGTTCTGCCATGCCGCGACCATTTCACAAACTGGTGAATGAATGTTTTGCAGAAGTCTACATTTCTGTCAACTGTGCAGCGATTCGTGTAATTGGAAACGACTGGCGGTCGTGTATGTAAATTGATCGTTCAGAATCCTCTTGATAAGCGCGGAAATGTTTGTTCTGTAATTATATATTTGTCCATACATATGTGCGCATATATATCAATTACCTGAAGAGAAAACCCGCTAATGTTAACATCAATACCTCTTTTGTTATGAAAAAAATGAATATTGAGTGATCAAGAACATTATTTATAAACTCTATTTTCTGGCCTTTGGCAAATATGATGCTTACTTCATTCACTGAATGCATAATCGGCCAAATATAAAAAAAAAACGGCGCCCGGAAATTCGTCAGGAAATATAAACTTCCAATATGTTCGACACATGTTCCGCGCACAAAAGCAATTTTTATTTACTATAAATTAGCAAATCACAGACCCCCAGGTATGATGGGACTGGCGGGATAGGGGTGGGCATATCCCCCACATCTTTCCACTCTCTAACCTACTAAAAATTCTTCTTAGTTATCACAAAATGAAAGTTTTATAAAACTTTACTACGAAAGCCAGAACTTACGGTGATGAAATATTTTATAAAGGCTGGCATTAAGAATCCATTGTTAAATGAACTGCTCATATCCATAGTGGTAAATTTGGTAACCCTTTCAAATCGAATTCTTGAATGGGATTGTTAATCAAATTATTATAGACAGGGCTGTCACTTGTCCAGAATATTGGAGGGTGGGGGGGGGGGGGGGTGTTATAACAAACTCTTGCCACACTGCTAGATGAAATTGCCGGACTGACAATATTTACTCTTTGAACCCCAGCGACCTTTTTCCGACCAGGAACATGATACGTCATAACGTCATTATATAGGATGGCTGTTCAGTAAATATTGTGGGGTAGACCAATCAGTATTTTCAACGTGCAGCCCGAGGCTGCACGTTGAAAATACTGATTGGTCTACCCAAGTAATGAATATGGACTCTTCAAATTGCTGCCTTTGAACTGGCATGGAAGATACCACTAGAGTTCAAAGAGTAAATATTATAGTGTGCAATTCTGGAAATCAGATTACTGAAGGTTAAGGACGTACAGTTTTCGAAATACTTGAGAGAAAGAAATTGGTTTATGTGTAAATGTCAACATGTAGAGCAAACATGGCCCGTTCCATAATTTGTATGGTTGCTCGCCCCACAAGGCGAGCAACCCTAACATTATAGAACTCCGTGTTGTGACAAGTTTGGACTTGTCAACATGGTGATCCCATAGTGATCGAATTTTGATATGATCTATTTACCCAAGCCCCTGCATGTGACCTGAAATCATAGATGAACCAATAGGGGCCTCAGTAATGGGATGCATCCCCATGTATGTGGCATTTACCCAACGCAATCTTGGGAAAAAAAGATGATCGGCGGGGATAAAGAATAATTGGCGTCCCACACGTAAGTTGCAGTTATGCTGAGCAATTGAGTCATGCTCCTTGTCTGAGAAAATACTGGAGGGGTGACATTCCCTTAGTCCCCCCCCCCCCCCCACCTCCGCGGATTTATGGTCATGGTTATAGGCAGCAATATGAGCGGATCTATCTTGTATTTATGAGAAGTTTCTGTAATAATTTAATCACACAGACCTATCGAGCTGTGGGATTAAATTATTACACCACACCCTCGCCGTTTCTTGCTTTTATAGCAAGCCGATGCTTTTTTCATAAAATACACGCTTTTTCTTTAAAAACCGAAGCGAACAATAATTTGTTTTGTATTGTCCTTCAACAATACGGATCACGTGCGCGGACTATTTGACTATTTCTTTTTTTTACGTTTTGGTTATTTTTGGCAGTAATTTGTGTTTTTAATGATTTTTTAGCAAACTGTAGGCGTGCAATAAATACAGAACAGCATACGCGTTCGAACTGTCATTCGCGCTCGATCAATTTTGGAGGAGGGATAATATTGAACTCGAAGCCATCGGCTTCTCGTTCAATGTTATCCCATCGCGAAAATCGAGCTGCTGTGGTAAAAAAAAATGACAATTCGAACGCGAATGATATTCTATCTATATCTTCTCATTTTATTAAAGATTTCGAATCAGTTGGAATCGAATCAATTCAAATCGAACCAGCAGAATAATTTCAATTTGAATCAAACTTCGAACCCCCAAAGGGGGCTCTATTTTAACAATAGGGCCTGACTTCGAATCTTAAGTTTTTATTCGGTTAGATTCGAAATCGGCTGCCCGATTCGTTTCCTTTCGATATTTTTTCGCAGGAATTTTGCTTTGTATCATCACAAAACGTCGAGTTCAGATGGAAATTGTACATGTAAAATGATGAAAATGAAGGCGGTGTGTCATTTCCACCATGTTAACATAAACATTATCTGCACACATGCCTCCACCTATGCTAATTCCAGTTTCACTTGTCACCACCACTGTTGAAAGCAAATTTAAAATTTCCAAATAATGTGGATGATGAGCTGTTACTAGGAGCTAGCTCTATGCAGTGTATAGTACCAGTAATGCTCGCACTATTTCTTGTTTATGAACATTAATCCTTACTATGTAATATTCCAACTACATCATCAGGGCATACTTTCGATGAAGGCATGCTTTGATGATGGAGTACTCCGGCTTCCTCCACCCGTAAAACTGTCACGGTCACGATTAGCCATTGTGCATAAGTATGTGACCTTAAACACCAATAAATAAATAAATACTACTGCTACTACTACTACTTACTACTACTCCTACTACTACTACTACTTACTACTACTGCTTACTACTACTACTACTTACTACTATTCCTACCACTACTACTACTACTACTACAAAAACTACTACCACTACTACTACTACTACTCCTCCTTACTACTACTGCTACTACTACTCCTTACTACTACTGCTACTACTAGTACTACTCCTTACTACTACTGCTACTACTACTACTACTACTACTACTACTTACTACTTCTCCTACTACTACTACTTACTACTACTACTACTACTACTACTACTACTACTACTACTAATAATAATAATAATAATAATAATTCTTCTTCTTCTTCTTATTATTATTATTATTATTATTATTATTATTATTTATTATTATTATTATTATTATTATTATTATTATTTTGAAAGGTTTTCAAGATGAACAATTGTGCTCAGCGGGGATTATTTATTTATTTATTTTTATTTATTTATTTATTGGTGTTTAAGGTCACATACTTATGCGCGATTTCTAATCGTGACCGTGACAGTTCTACGGGTGGAGGAAGCCGGGGTACCCGGAGAGAATTACCGAGCATCGACGAGCATCTGTCAGCTCCTCAATATTCTAACTCTGTTCAAGCTCCTTTCAAGCAGGGTTACAGCGGTTGAAGACATGTGCCATCGACGTGCAGTACGCCTTAGTACACAGCGTCATCGTGCCCCCATGTAAGCAACCCGTATAGTGCCTTGCCCAAGGACACAACGCGGGTCGTCCCGAACGGGATTCGAACTCGGGACCTCTAGCAAAGAAGTCCAACAGTCTACCACTGAGCCACCGCGCTCCCCCAGATGGGATTAAAATTAGTATGATATCTTCAGGAACGCATGAGTCGAAAAAGGCGCCATTACATCGGAGACTCGAATATGATTAGTCCTGTATCTCTCTCTTGTCGAAATAGAATCTGTTTTTAGTAGCAATGTTTCCCTTCATAGTACATATAATTCAACTACATTACGTTCCACCAAAGAAAATATAATTAGTGAAACTGTAAGTCTTACCTACAAACAATAAAGTTAACAGGCAAAATGTTGTTACACATCCAGAGTGCCAAGAAATATGTTCAACTCGAGCAGTTTCAAATCTTTCTTGTAATGGTTCAGGTTTCACGTCGGAATATGCTAAAGTACTGAGTACGTTCCTTGATTTATAGAAAAGATAAAACAATGTTCGGTCGGTACCATAAATGTAAGGTGGTCAATTTTTACACTAAATCCCCCGACTATGTATGTCAGGACGAACGCAGATATAAACCTTAAAACTTGTGAATCCAAGAATGATTATTAAATTCCAGTCTTACTACAAACCAATTTCACGACCAAAGCTGATTGGGTCAGACTTCCTACGGGAACACTACAGGGTTCTGACATTAGCCGCGCCTATTGTTAATAAACGTAAACAACATTGAAACCAAGTTGCAATAAACACATTGTCTGCATATCAAATAAGATCCAGGAGTCTGGGCTAGTCGTAAACGGAAAAGCGTCAGCGAAAAAAATGGTTCCAAAATACAAAAAATGACATCAAGCAGCTCTGTATCAAATTGCGCATCAAGTGCAGCCTATGTAAGTCATAGCGATCCCTGGACGCTTTTGAAAAAGGCCAACACCGTTTTAAAAAAAAATATTCAATCCCCATGTAAAAGTTATACCGAAGCTGTAAATTTTCAGTATTACACCCAACAAAGAGTGGTAAAATCTGAGAGTTTACTACTGAAATTACAGTTTCTATTGGTAGAATCGTTTTTTCCCAGTACAGAAGCTGGCTTTCTACTGGAAGAAACATATTGCTCAAAGGTAAATATCTAGTGTCTATCAGTAGAAAATGAAATGACGCCTTTTACTAACAGAATATCAGATTTTACGAGATTTCGGTTTCGACAATACACGTGTGTAGTCTGATCTTTATTTATCAAAACTTCAGTACAGTTATAATTTACATGAGTAATACTCGCTTTTATTAACTTTGATTTTGAAATTATGGGCGAATATTTCGTTTTTCGCTTAAACCTTTGAAATCGTAAGACCAATTTTTCGGTCCAGGGCTTACTTTCGTCCCATTTTTTGTCTTACTATAAGAGGTTTATACATGGGGCATTCAAGATAAAATAATAACTGCTGTATGCAGACTGACGGCTGCAGACTGCGGTTATTATTTTATCCTCCCTGTATATTGATATTGGACTGACTCATCTCACTGTAAGTGTACACAGAGGCGACCCCATGCCTGGAAACGGGGGTTCAAAGGGTTAAAAATAGTAACTTCGTGTAAAGCTTTTCTTTTATTAGTGAAGCCGCTGGTGCTTTCAACGGTTTGTACCTGCAGCTGAAAAGATTAGGCTTGAAACAAAGTTGAGGAAACCTTGAGCTGGATTTTTTGTTGCTGTCGAGATAAGAAACTTTGCCACAGGGATAAACCCACTGCAACCATTACTCCGCCTGATATTAGGATCAAATCTGACGAGTTTTCACCCAACTGATGTAGAAGGCGGCACTAAATCTTGTAAAATAATTTCTTGAATTTCTGTTATTTATTTCTTTATTGGTGTTTAAGGTCACATATTTATGCACAATGGCTAATCATGACCGCGACAGTTTTATGAGTGGAGGAAGCCGGAGTACCCGGAGAGAACCACCGAGCAACGGCGAGCAACTGTCAGCTCCCCATCATACTAACTCCACACAAGCAGGGTTAGCATTGGTTGAAGACAAGTGCACCATCGACGTGCAGTACGCCTTAGTACACAACGCCACCGTGCCCCCACGCGGGCAATGGAGATGACGTGTTGCCCAAGGACACAACGCGGTTGCCGCAGGTGGGATTCGAACCGAGAACCTCTCGTCTTGCAGCCTGCACCTCTACCTACTGAACCACCGCGCTCCCCTTGAATTTCTGTTTGTTTTTTGTTTGAAAAACATAGCTAATGACCCCTCGAGGAAACGAGCCCGTTCCCAAGAGGGTCATGAGCTATGTTTTCGGGGGAAAACAGGAATAAAGACAATAAAAATTCAATTACGATTTTTGGGGAAAGCGCTGCAGGGTTTCCACGTAAAATTGGGTAGAGAGTTAAAATCCGAAAACATTTGCTCTCCAATTGTAGAATAAAGAAGTGCCATGGTTTCAAGTGAAGTCGGAATTCACAACAAGACGTCAAGACAGCGCGCACGGAATTAATGTTCGTGAGAGTCATCAATTTTAAATGGCCCCCAGGGTTTGCGTTCATTGTGCCTTCCCTGATGTTATCGTTTTACCATCGTCTAATAAATTATTGCTCTGTGTTCAGGCACTTAACATTGGATTCGCGAAATCCCCAGGTTAAGCCTCCTCTATATCAATCGAATAGCACACTGAAGAGCTCTTTGAAGTGACTGAAAAGTCTAACAGCTATTTGTTTCTACTTTTGCTTTCCGTTAAATATATCGTATTAACCATAAGTTTGTAAACTCCTCTGAGAAACACAATTTTACAAGACGGAATGGAAGAGTTAATGTGCGTTCCAGCGATATCATATCGTGCTTTTATCTCTTTCATTAATTTATTATAAGAAAATCTGTCTAAATCTTGATTTACTGACCTTTAAATAGAGTTCGGGTAAGAATTGCATTTTACTTTAATATGAGTCAGTCGGCGTGAGAAGAAATACGCCTCCGGTTTCTCTTTTAACCTGCATTGATACTTAACCTTGTCAGCACTGTGTTCCAGTACCTCATAGCAATAGAGTAGATAACTCCCTCTGACGGAGGTTGGGGTCAAGATCATAAAAATGGTCGACAAAAATCAGCCATATGATTAAATAGTAGAGTGCTGGAAGCCCATATTTGGGCTTTATTCTGAAGCACAAGTACTGTAACTTAACAGGTTCATATTCAGTGGATGTGCTTCATATTATCTTTAAAGTGGAATTCTTTAGTCTGTGAGAATTTGCCTTGTTAGATTTTATGGGAGAGTGCCTGCAGGCACTCTCCCTTAAAATCTAACAAGGCAAAGACGTGTGAAGAAATTCTGTCGACTAAAAATAATATTTAACACTCTACCAGTAAAAGCCACGTGAAAATAACCCTTGGTGGTACTCTGGATTGCTATTTTCCATTGAAAATTTCATAGTCGGGATCATCCCTACCCTCTGTTTTCAGCTTATTATGAGGAATTGTCCTTGTTAATTATTTGACAGTATTATGTCTGAAAGGGTAATCCCATGGGTGCCAATTGGAACCTGACATTTTGTTCTCTAGTGGTTCATCAGGTAAGTAAATCGACAAAAATAAAGTTTTCGACAAAAACTCCTTTGGGATTGGGGAGGGAGGTCATCACTTCATCAACACTTGCATCTATGCCACTGAAAAAGAGACAGAATGACATGTGATACTGTCAAGGTGATAGCTAAAAGTTGCGATTTTGTTGTATAAAAGTGTATATGTCTTTGATAATTTTTCTCGTTCGGGCCAAGGTACCAGAATGTGCGTTTATATAATGGACCCCGAAAACCGATTTGTCACTCGAATTCTGCTAATTAGGCATGAAATTTAGTGTCCATTAGGGCGCATGTGTTGAACGCCACATGGGCTATCTGATAACTGATCAAAGGGGGATTCTTCGGTAATCATTATCTGTATAATTATGACCACTTAATAGGTGGTTGTTGTAGAAAACAGTACATCGCATATATTCTGAACACACACCCATATTACGCAGCTAGCCTGTCTCCGAAATGTCAAAAGATACCAAAATGCGAGTCTTTCAAAGGAACGTTAAAGCGAGTATTAAATTAAGATAGATCTAAGCGGCCAAGTTCAAGAGAAGCGATTAAACTGAGAATTAATGTTCTGGCTATCTAAATAAAAATCGGGGTATTTCTAGAAAAATTCATTCCAGCCAAATCCAGTCTGAAGGTGTGTGAGGCTGTGGGCCGTTGCGTGTAGATGGGGAGGTCCCATGCTATAGGTTAGAGGAGGTGCCGCATCGGTGCGAAAGTATAGGCACGTTGTGATGTAGGGGACCACAGAGCTCATATTTAGAATAGGAGCAGTCGCGGGCCAAGTCGGTGGCCATATATGAGAATAGGATCAGGAACAGGAAGTACGAGCTCAGGGAGCTATATCCATTTAGGTAAACGGCATTACCTGTTTTAGAAGGCAAGCCATACATAGGCAGAGTAGGCCTTGCCTGTATGCACATTGTCCTGATAGACGTAGGGGAGAGATTAACCCCATTGGTGGCGACTGCTTGTGTGAAAAGCGTCAAGTAAAGTGACAATAAGCTAGTGGCCGTGCGACGGCAGTAATAGAGTGACATTCCGTCACCTGTTAGAGCAGAGACGTCCGATAAAGTGACAATACGCTAGTGGCCGTGCGACGACAGCGAAAGGGTGAAGTGAAGAGGCGACCAAGGAACCAATACCAGTGACTCAAAAACTGTGGGTAGGGGGTGACTGACGTTTTGTTTTCTTATTCTTTTGGATTCCATGTAAGTCACAAATTATCATATTTATTATTTTTATATATGTATTAAAATTGTTGTTTTCAGTGAATCCCTGTTGATTTACGCTTTTCGAGGATAAGTTATTAACCCCTTCAGGATAAGAACCACCCCAACAAAAGTGAAACGGGCAGGTTCGTCACGGTGAGACATACGTTCACTCCCGGATTCAGGCAACACTCCTTGGGTTTTGGCTGAATACGCGGCGTGAATCTATTTCTCCCAGCAGCGACAAAGCCCCGGTTTCCGACAGATACAAGAGGGGTGCATCCCCAACTCCTCCCTCCCCACTCACACACACATAGACAGTTTACAGTTTGTGGGAAAGAAATTCCATCAGTTTTCACTGAAAATGTATTTACTGAAAACGACTAGATACAACACTTGCCTGGCCTTCAGATTCGTCTAATTTTCGCACAGCGGCAAATTCCGATTCACTGCGTTGTGGCCTGTTGGGAGGAAAAGTGTAGGTGTTTTTGTCTTCTTGACGTCTGTTTCATATACTTTTCCAGTTTTTTCCCTAAAAAAGACAGAACCCCAAAGTTTACAGCCTCTTGTTATAGGACTTCACCTTAACCTCCTTGAGCTAAACATTTACCTAGAAGGTTTCTTAGTTTTTCGGCGTCAAGCCTAAATCCCACTTAAATGTTAATTACGTATGTCGTTTCATGGGAAACGTCACAAATATGAATATCTTAGATCTCAAGCTTGTAGAACATACTCATACAAAGTTCGCCAGAGAAAAGCAATCGGCGTCGACGCAGATTTCTTTTTACTGGCGAACTCCATTTCTTTAAACTTATTTATCTGTTGCTTGGTTCAACTGGTAGGCCCTAAACTACATTGCGTACATTGGGAAAACTTGACCAAATTATGTATATGACCGAAACACTGCGAAACCATCAACAAAAACTTCTCAAATACGACATAATGTTGGCACAATTACATTATTTGGGCACAACATTAACCGTCGCTACTATGGGAAATTTGAAGAACTCCTTGCAAAAACTATTTAGGACACACAAAGTAGATCTTCTGTTTCTCAGGCCATTATTTGTAAAATTGCACGCGGGCGAGCGTTTTCTAATTTTATTTTTTATTTCAGTAATTACTTCTTTGCCATCAAAAGTTCATGTTCTTGGTTCAAGTTTTAGGCCTCATAATCTACAGGATAGCATGGGTGGTGGAGTATTTCATCCCTTGAGTGCAAGAAGGCTTTGCAATGCTAAAGCATTGCAAAGCCTTCTTTCACTCAAGGGACAAATTCATCAAATTTTTTAACTTGGGTAAAATATCAGACATAAACCATTTAATTTTTATTTTTTTTAAGTTTAAATTGGTTATAAAAAGAGAGCATGCGGCAGCCTAAATGACCATGCGGGAGGGCCTGAGAAACAGATTTTTTATTTTTTTAGGCCTTATCAAATAATTAGTAAAATGTTCCTCTCTTTTATCCTATAGTCTATGACACATCTCGTCTCCTGAGTTCCAATGTGTTACTGTTCTATATGTCTACTGGTACATAGAACACATTGGAACTCGGGGACGATCTGTTACGCCCACTTTTTGTAATAAATGATGACTTTTGTCATAGCTCCTACTTTTGTAATAAAAATCGTCAGGTTTTGCCATAGCTCACAACTTTTGTAATAAAATCGCCAGGTTTTAACATAAACCAAGATTACGAGTTTTGTAATAAAAATCGATAAGGTTTTGTTATAAAAATTCTCACCATTGTTGTCATTGAAATCAACAGGTTTTGCAAGACATTACTTTTTTCACTCGCATGAAAAAACTGTTAGCCCTTAGTACAACAAACCCACCTAATGTCCTATACCGTCCAACTGTTGCTGTGTGATTCTAAGTTGTGTGATACTATTGGTAGTTGGGTGTGTGTGGTTATCTGGTATCCATGAGTGGAACGAACTCTAACAGTCCACACTAAACAGTTCAGCAAGCCACCACATGATATTAAACGTGGACAGCTTCAGTGCAGGCGCTTCTTATTTCCCGTCGACCCATCAAATTATACATTGGGTATATTAAGCCTTTTTACACCATCTTGGCTCAATTTCCGAATCAGCCCCGGAACAACCTTCGCAGGTCCAACGGGCGGTCAGCAGCTCAAAATACTTCAAAATGAGTAATCAACTAATTGATGAAAAGGGATGTACTTCTGGCTTAACTACCGAAAGGGCAAATTCAGACGTATAACTCAAAATGGAAGACACTGGACAAAAAGAAATATCCAATGAATTTGACAACCTATTTAAATATTTCCTTACCCAGAGTGTTTAATATTTCATCATTATACATAGTCCATTACTTCCTGTCACTAAAATGTTCAATTGAAATTTGATGTTTTTCAAAATAGTATGGAGATAAAATACCACCAAGAGAAAAGAAGGTTCAGGAAAAAAGACAGGGAAAATACTTGTGGTTGTATAGATTTCGAGGTATGTGGAGTGGGGATGGTGATGAATTCTCGCTTACGCGATTGTTAGTTCACCGCACAAGTAACGGTCAAGTGTAGAACTTGACAGGTGTTGACAATAATACCACTTGACAAGTGTAATGTCGTGACGCTTAAAAGGAAACAACGCAGATGACGCGGATCAGGCTCGAACTCTCGAGCCTGATCCGCGTCATCTGCGTTGTGTCCTTTTAATTATGTACCCACCAAGCGCAAATCAAATTATGGACGATTCTGGAAGAACCACCAATGCTAGACACATGGGAAGTGCCATCCATTCAAGTTTCAGATGTCTGACGATTGTAATGTCTAAGTGCTTAAAGCCTTGCACTTTGAGTGTTAAAATCAAACCCTAAGAGTTAGAATGGGTTTAACACCTTGAAAGTGTCAGTTTTAACACTTTAGTTTTTAGTGTGTAACATTTAAATTTTCATAATTTTGTCATGCGGTGTTCAACAGAAGGCTGACTTGAGATTTAGAAGTTAGAAGTTTCGCGAGTTCAGAAGGCGACGGTACGGACAGTCAGATAATATGTTGGAACTTGGACGAACAGTAATAAATGAGACCAGGGATTGAAGGTAATCATTAGTAGCATTTGTTTGCCACTCTATTTATTGACCGCGTTACGCCTTTGACAGAAACAGTGAGAGTCGCTAATTGATTCAAATTGAACGAATTCAAGCAAGCCATTAATTTTCCGTTTCTTGAATAGACCAGATAAAAATAGATTCGTCTTTAGATGTCTAAAATGCATCTGCTACAGACCAACGCATTTGCATCCGAGTCAGGCCAATAAATTGATAATTCACTTATGGAAACCAAAAAATCAACAACTTGCAATAATTTACAGCTAAAATAACGCCGTTCAAGAGGGTTTGTGCCTTTCCAGGCGTAGGGAAAGAAAATAAAAGCAACAAGAAGTAAAGATGTGTCTCGTGCCATCGGCCAATGTGAGAAGTTGTTGTGACAAAGGTCTAGACGTCTGTGAGCTGTAGGCCTAATGCCAAAAGTTTAGGCCTATAATCCCACCTTTCCCGCAAAGGATAACTTGATGATGGATGAGCAAACAGTTTTAGCGACAACAAATAGTTAAGGAGGATTACTAATATTTTAATCCTTCAGCCCTATAGGGCTGAAGGATTAAACCATTACTAAACGTCCCTGCAAATGCAAAGAGTAATGTACCGAGTATTACATTTGTAACAGGAGGAGAGGTAAGTGTGGGAGTCGGAGTTCGAACCGTCGACCTCTAGCACACAAAGCGACCGATTTACCACGAGACTAAGAGATCCGGTCCAACCAGGTTGGTTGGTAATTGGCCTTTATACCTCGACCGCTACACATTCAGGAACTCTGAGTTCAAAACGTTAACGTACGGTAATAGGACTCGACGCACCTGCTATCAAAAAATATTATTTCAATTACTGATTGGGCCAAACTATATCTTTACGGTATAATTTTACACCATAATACCACCACCGGACTGTTACCGGAAAATCGAGGATGTGCAGCGAGGAAGCGTGGGCTCACGGCTTAAATGCAGTCATGAAACTTGTATTTCTCTTTTGAGTTGACGTCATTGTGATCATGTTGGGAATTAGCAGGAAAGGGTTGGACGGACTCTTTTCACTAAAGATTTGACGGCTTTTAAAGTACACAAAAGTGCATATTTTGGGCTCCATGCTAAACGTCTCAACAGGTGGAAAATATTGTTAAATATGAAGCCATAAAAAATGCATACTTTTTTTCAATGTATGAGTGTGTTAATCTCAAAACATAACTTTCTATATTGTATTTCTACCATGATACTAAGCCACAAGGACCACCACTAATCAACGTATGGGTGCCCTTCAATGATCGTGCCCCCACCTTCCAGTACGAAACGCATCTGTGCCCCTGTATGTAATATCGTGCATATGATTCAAAACATGTATTGTACTATTCTGAAAGCCGTGTTATTTAACCCTCTGCACTCTGATGTCAAAATGGTAAGGTTTTCAGCAGCAAATATTTCCCATAATGCAGATTGATTTATAACCTAATATATCTTGTTTGACAGAGCTCAGTGAGCTCTGTCAAACAAGATATAATTGGTTAAATTCATAGTTAAACAAGAGAAAAACAGAATGGATGGGGAAAATTATGTTGCAGTACCAGAGTGCTAGGGGTTAAAAAGAACAGGTGATTAGTCTGATGCCAAATGATGTACTTCAGAAAAATGAATTGAAATTCAAAATAAAGTTTGGCATCACAGTTGATTAACCCTTTACCTAACATGAAAAGGAGACGACACTTGCAAACAAAATTCTTAAATAACTAATTTTTTGCATTTTTTGTCTCAAAAACATAGGTTATGACCCTCTTTGGAACGAGCTCGTCGAGCTCGTTCCAAAGAGGAGTCATAACCTATGTTTTTGAGACCAAAAAAAATTAAAAATAATGAAAATTAATTGGCGATTTTTTATGAATAGCGCTGACCGATTTTGTCCATTACGTTAGGTAAAGGGTTAACGCTCAGAAAATCAGACCCTCGCGATACACTCCTTTGGAAAAATATACCCCATTTTTCACCCCAAATGTCATAAACTACCAAATGTAGAGACTGTACTTACTCACCGCAAATGTAATAAAAGGCGCCATAAAAGTTACTAACTGACAAAACAGGAGAAAACTCGATAAGCTAGCACATGAGGAATAGAATGCATGTAACGCACTATCAATTGCAATAAACGAACAATTAAACAACACGTATTAAAATTGGCCAGGGGGCGCGGTGGCTCAGTAGGTAGAGGTACAGGCTGCAAGCCGAGAAGTCCTCAGTTCGAATCCCACCTGCGGCAACCGCGTTGTGTCCTTGGGCAAGACACTTCACCCCCATTGCTCATTTGGGGGCACGGTGACGTCGTGTACTAAGGCGTACTGCACGTCGATGGTGCACTTGTCTTCAACCAATGCTAACACTGCTTGTGTGGAGTTAGTATGTTGGGGAGCTGACAGTTGCTCGCCGTTGCTCGGTGGTTCTCTCCGGGTACTCTGGCTTCCTCCACCCACCATGGTCATGATAAGCCATTGTGCAGAAATATGTGACCTTAAACCCCAATAAATAAATAAATAAATAAATATTAAAATTGGCCATAGTATGATAAAGTATACCATAGATGTAATAAACTGTCATAAATGCAATAAACTATTATAAATGTAACAGAAATGTGTACTATATTAAATATTTGTTTTAATACGCATCCATTAAACTTTAAATTCTTGTATTTAACGCAATCGCCACTTTGACATAAATGTTTCTGTATTCGACTGGTGGGGGGCGCGGTGGCTCAGTTGGTAGAGGTGCAGGCTGCAAGCCGAGAGGTCCTCGGTTCGAATCCCACCTGCGGCAACCGCGTTGTGTCCTTGGGCAAGACACTTCACCCCGATTGCCTACATGTGGGCACAATGACGCCATGTACTGAGGCGTACTGCACGTCGAAGGTGCGCATGTCTTCAACCAATCTAACCCTGCCTGTGCTGCGGTGCAGAGTTCAGAGTTACGATGTTGGAGAGCTGACAGCTGCTCGTCGTTGCTCGGTGGTTCTCTCCGGGTACTCCGGCTTCCTCCACCCGTAAAACTGTCACGGTCACGATTAGCCATTGTGCATAAGTATGTGACCTTAAACACCAATAAATAAATAAATAATATTCGACTGGTGATGTACAATCCAGAACTTTTTTCCCACTACCGTTTATACCAGTTCCTTTCCCGTCGAGTCATTAGTTTCGCTTCGAAAAGTTTCCAAATACAAATTTCCAACCACAACATTAACCCAGTCCCGTGGCCGCCTCGTCTGTGGATCCCATATATCTAACTTGGTCACTTTATTTCGGTTAATCTTCGGACCTCTTGACATGCTTCGAACTTCTTTTTAAAAAGGTCCTCCCAGCTG